>VDFB02218418.1:0-18988 GCA_007258455.2 Sequoia sempervirens | reverse complement strand
TACAAATCGACGGCGTACAAAGAGAGAGAGAACATCAAACATCATGTTATGGGGGAACACGATATGCACATGTAAAAGAAAAAAAAAAGAAAAAGAAAGTTAGTAATGCAAAGGCAAGTCGACCATCAAATGAGTCATTCACCTCCTAATATCAATTGGTATAAGTGGAAGGTGAATAATGCAACTAAGGGGAAATGAAAAATGCATTACTAGGACAAGGCTATCGACTTCTTTCCCCCACTGAGTGCAAGGAAAGAATGGGCTGAGATAGGTGATGGGAAAGGGTCATGCAATAGTGAGAATGGTAGATTCTACAACTATTGCATGATGAGGGGAATTTGTAATGTCTTAAGGATTTATTGGATAACAATTATCACCATCAAAATGATGCTCAATATTTATTTCAATTGGCTACACTCATCAAGCTTCTATTTCCAAGAACATGATGATATGCACAATGTGGAACATTAGCATCTTTAGGATAGATTACCAACCTATACATAGGTGGTAATAAAATGATTTCTTTGTTTAAAAATATTTTCAATTTCCTTTCACATTCAAGTGGTGGATGGAGAGAAAACTTTAGTTTTTTCAATTTGTAAGGTCATTTTTGTTTAATAGATTCACCCTTTTCATGGATTCAAGGAGGAAGAGGACCCATGGGGGTCCTGCCATCCTTGTCATTGGTATCATGTAAAGTTTGTTCATGAGGAAGAAGGAAATTTAGATTGGGAGGGGAATCAAAGATCATTGTGCCATTATCACAAAGTCTCTAATATTCTAAAGCGGGATTCTTGTCATGAGGAGGATCTTGATATCCTAACCCTTTTGTGTTTTCAACTTTTGGACTTTGTTCTAAAAGTTGATGAATGCTATGTTCAGTTGTTGTGTCACGTCCTTGTTTGCTTAAGATGGTAAAACCTTTGCTATATGTTTCTTCAAGGTTGATTGATGTGTTAGTAACTTTTTATCATAGAATGGTTGAGGAGTTTCATGGTTAGAGGAAGTAGGTCTACCAATTGGAGGAAAATTAGGTCTTTCATTTGTTTCAGGATGTAGGTATCCAAATGTATCAAGAGGAGAAACTATAGGAAGGTCTGATTGTTTCATGGATGGATATTCAAGGTTTTCAAGACATTCATTTAAGAACTTATTCATTCCATTATCATCTTCTCAATGATATCAATAGGATTAGGAAGAAATTCATCAGGAGTTGAAGGAGCACGAGGAAGCTCAAGGTCATTAGGATCAGTTCCAAAGGCACTATTTAACATGTCCACTAAATTTTTTAATGATGTCCAAAACTTATTAAAGAAAAAAGCCATGATGAAAGAAAACTAAATGATAGGAAAAATCTCTATTTATATTTCATTTTCCATTAATTCCTAAAAATAACACATCATAAGTAGACCTCAAGGGTAAGAGAATAAAATTTTGCCAAGAAATTAAAATTATTTTTATTTTTGTGCCTAGTCTAGGACTAAGTCACCCTAGGTGGCGACTTGGTCCCACTAGGGATATTTCATTGGGTTTCAAAAATTAAAGTGCATTAAATAATGGTTAACAAGAATGTCCTCAAAAATAAACTTAAGTATGGTTGGGAAGTGCATTAAGGGGTCATTTAAACATGAGAAAGGGTTGAATTAGTAATGAAAAGCCTAGAAAAGCATGAGATTTGGTTACAACTCTTTACAACACTTTGAAATAAGACTTGGTAAGTGATAAAAAGGGGTTATTTAAGTGAATTATAATGAAAGGGTCCTAGAAAAGTGTGAAAGTCCAAGTTACAATACTGCACAACACCTTTACAAGACATCCTAGAAGTCTTAATTATTATCAAGGTTCCAAGACCTAATGTGAATGTGTTGACCACATTACAACATTAAATCTAGGAAAAATCAAGGAAAAGTCCACTAGGAGGGTCTAAACATGAGAAAAAGTAGAAGGGTTACTTTTTTCTTGTCCACAGCTTTTAATTCTATGGTCCTTCGAAAACTTATTGAAATATGTTGAACAAAAATGACCACCATTATCCATCCTCAAACACTTAATCTTTCTACCATTTTGATTTTCAACCAAGGTTTTAAATTTCTCAAACTGACTAAAAACATCATTTTTACTTCTGAGAAAATAAATAAATGTCCTCCTCAAATAATCATCAATGAACAAAATAAAATACATAGATTTTGATAATGAAGGAACATTAACTAGAACAAACACATCAACATGGAATAAAATGAAGCATGTTGTTGCTTTCCATATATCCAATGTTCATAAAAATTGAACTCAAGATTACAATCATCAAGCCGTTCAACTATACTTTTATTTTTAAAGGATTTTAAGCCTTTTTCACCAATGTGGAAAATCCTTTGATGATACATCATTTTTTTCTCTACTGGGTGCTTCATCTCCAAAGATTTTTCACCCTCAGGAACAACACCTCCTACATGATTAGATTTACTTTACTTTGCAAAAGCACTATTACACTGTACTACACATGCATCTAGTTGATACAAAGTGAAAATTCATGCACCCTTAGGCAACACCATAGAGCCTCTAGTCATTCTAGAGATACCATTCAAGAAAGAGACTTGTACACCAGCATCATTAATCTTACTTACAAAAAGTAAATTTCAAGCTAGACTTGGTATATGCATCACATCATTGATTCCCTTTATTCTTCCATTAGAAAATTGAATCCCGACTCTTCCATGGACAAAAATTTCTAGGTGAGAATCATCTTCTAGATACACCTTTCCACCAACATATTTTTCATACTTTGATAACCAACCTCTATGAGAGGTCATGCGAAAGGACACACCTAAGCCAATTAGCCAAACATCTTATGATGCATGAATTGCCAAGGCTGCTATGAAGGCATCAACATCGCCTTGAGAAGATTCATTTTAGAAGAACTATTTTTCATTTTCTTCTTCTTCTCCTCTTTACAATCTTTCTGGATGTGTCCGGTCTACCCACAGTTCCAACATCTCACCTTGGAATTTTTACTAGGAGATGTTGAACTCTTCTCTGACTTGGATATAGACTTCTTGTCCTTCTCTCCTTTCTCCTTTGATCTTCCATGAACAAAAAGGGCCTTCTTGGCCATCTCAAAATATTTCCTCCACATTTCTTCTAACAACAACAAAGAAACCACATCTTCCATATTGAAAGTGGTTGTTGTACTCCCAATAGCCATTACCAGGTGATCCCATGTGGTAGGAAAATAACATAATAGGATCATGCAATAATCCTCATCATCTATTTTCACACCCACAAATTTCAACTAAGCAACAATCATATTAAACACATTCAAATGATCTGCAACATATGCTCCTTCATCCATCTTCAAATAATAAAAATTATTCCTTAGAAATAACTTATTTACCAGAGATTTCCCCTAATAAATTTTAGTAATCTTCTTCCATAAAATTTTTGTTATCTTCTCTTCATGGAAATTCAAGAAACTAAATTATCAAAGTACAGTATGATCAAACCGTTGGTTTTTTGATATGTTCCATCCTAGTTATTTTGCAAGGTTGTTGACAGTTTGTTAGAGGACACTACATCCCATAACTCTTAGTCTACAAGTAGAGCTTCCATTTTGAGTTTCCACAACTCAAAATTTCCACCATTGAACTTCTCAATCTCTATTCTTCTAGATGTTCTCACCATCTTAAATCTGTAATGAGTTATCAAATAGATTTGTGTACAAAACTCTCATTGAACAAGATCAACACAAAAACCTATCTTACCCACAAGGACAACAAATTTGGCCAAGATCTAATACCAATTGAAAGGAAAGTAGAGTGTATATTTTTCCTTCCTAATACTAATCTTCAAGAGAGAGATGCATAAAATATTTCAAAACTTCCAATTACAGAACATAAATATGTACATACATGAATAACAAATGTATTAAATAAATAATGAATACACATTTTATGTGGAAACCCTTATAGGAGAAAACCAACACAACAAGGAGAACTCATATAATAGTAAAACGAATATTACATAAGGTTACAGCGCTATAGCTTTATAGGTGTTCAAACTACGTAATGAATCGGATAGCATTACAAAAATTCACTTAATTATGCATCTGCGATACTCGATACACATTCAATGCACTACAACATTCACCACATGCTTCTCTAGAGAGTTACCAAAATTCAACGCTCCAACTCCACATACCAAACCGAATAGTTATTATCTCTCTAAGTGAAGTTATATTAGAATGTTGAAGGGCCTCGTGAATTGTTTTCTTCTTTGATATAACAATATCTCCCTTTGATGTAGTCAGACATCAAGGACCACATTTTAGGTCCTAATTCTAATATGCGTATCTCACATGTTCCCCCAATACACATTCAATGCACTAGAACATTCAATACATGCTTCTCTAGAGTTACAAGAAAATTAACGTTCCAACTTCCATACCAAACCAAACAGTTATTATCTCTTCTATGAAGTTATATCAGAATGCTGAAGGGACTTAGGCATTGTTGTCCTGTTGATAATAATATGTCTCCTTGATGTAGCTACATTCTAATATCGAAGGGACCACATTTTAGGTCCCAATGATATCTTCCTGTCTCCTCAAAAATTCCCTTGCGTCGTTCATTATAATTTCAAAGGGACTACAAAATAGATCCCTTTGACATTGTAATGTCTCACCAATGAAGCTATTAGGATGTCGAGGAGACTTACAATTTTGTTCCACCAAATTTACTTGTAAACCTAATGAACTTTTGGTCGATGCCAAAAATCTAAAACCTTTTATGCCAGTAATTTTGAGACATATTTTTCTCAATAAATCTAACCTCTAAGTTAGTGAGATCAACTAAGTATAGGATAATATGCTTTTAAATAAATGTAATTTGCAATCTTGTCCTTCATATAGCGAGATTATACATTATTTCAACGATATTTCTAGTCTAGAGCACATGAGAGATATTCAGAAGAGAAATAGAAATATTCAATTACAATTCTTAAATATGTCATATTAAAAGATTTTCCATATTCGAGGGATAAAGGTCGCCTTTTACTTAGATGTGTTGATGAAGGACGCGAAACAATAATTCTTGAGGACATGCATAGTGGAGTCTATGGAGGACACTCTATGGCCAAGACAACTACTCATAGGATCCTAAGGTTAGGATATTGGTGGTCTTCATTGATTGCTAACACTCAGATGATGGTAATGAACTATGATGCTTGTCAAAAGTTCTCAAGAAAATTGAAATAATATGGTTCTTTACCTTGAATAACACTGAATGTAGAGGATCCTTTTTAGTAATGGTACATGGATTTCATTGGTAAATTTACTAAATTATAAAGTGATAGTCACCAATGGATTTTTGTGGCTACACATTACTTCAGCAAAGGGGTAGAAGTTATTCCTACCAAGAATAAAATTATAAAAGTTGTCATTGATTCTGTCATGGAAAACATAGTCATATACTTTATAATTCTTGTGAAATTAGTAGTGGATAATACAATGTGTTTTAGATCAGACAAGTTTACAGATTTTCTTTTTATAACTATGGGATTGTCATATATTACCATTCTCCTTATCATCCCTAAGGGAATGCATAGGATGAGTCCAATAATAAAAATTTAATGAAGATCATGGGATTTAAAATTGAAATTAGCACTATGGGCTAATAGAACAATAGTTAAGAAATACATAGAAAAATCTCCCTATGAACTTGTATATGGATTGGATGTTAGCATACCAATCAAAAATCTATTGCATGTATTGTAAATCCATCCAAGAATATGAATATGACATCAATTATGTTATGATGGTTATAATTAACCAACATACAACATTGGATGAGTTAAAAAAAAACAAAAAACAAAAAAACCCAACATAATTATAGGTCAATTACTTTTTTGACATGAAAATATAAAATAGAAAAATCTTGATAGGAGATATGGTTCTAATGTGGAATGCTATACTTTAGGATAAGGGTAAACATGGTAATTTGAAGCTATCTAGATCGACCCTTATATTATGCTTGATAATCATGGTGAAAATTTATATATTTTTTACAAAATATGGATGAAGAAATTTAATAATTTCTAGTGCATGGAAAGTTCCTCAAACCATAAATTTTATTAGGACATATCCATGCACATTTTATTTTAGTGTAAAAATTGTGTATTCACCCTAGTTTTTTGTTTTCTCCAAGCTACCAAGACATTCATGGATCCTCACCTTATTTTTCAAAAACAAGTGTCCCCAACTAGAGCCATTCCTAAAGTTCAGTCATGTTTTGGCTTTCTGAATTTTGAAAATCCTTAAATTCTACAAGGATGTCATGAAATTAAGCATTAAGTCTCATAAAATCCTAGCTTTCATCCAAAACCATAACATATCTCTTTAGTAGTTTCATATTTCATATGTTTTTTGATGGCCTATAACCATGGTTTCATATCCTTCACGTGATAATAGCTTTCATCTCATGTGTTTATAGACCCCTTATGTTAGAAAACTAAGAATTATCATCTTTACGAATATTTTAATCTATCGCCTAACAATTTTAAGTTATTTTGGGACCCATTGCACACACATAGACATTTTGCATAACCCTTTTGGTTTGTTGAATCCTTTTATATTCAAACATTCTCTTTGCGAGCTTGTATAATGCACTTCCTACACCAACATTTATAGGTCCTAAACCAATCACTTTAAAATGATATATTTCCATTCTATAATTTTAAGTTATGTAGAAAATCCCCCCCTCATTGTTCATTTCTAACCCCTTTTCCTAGTATCCTTAAGATGTTTTTCAAAGAAAATGCAATTTTGAATCCCTTGATTATTCCATAAGACTTTTGTGTCATAGAGCCTTTCATTTTTACAATATTATCTCTTAAGAGTTACTGAAATTCCTTTTATTTATAAAGAGGTATGTGTTTTACCCTTTTGCACAAGTATATCCATCATGGAGCAATGTTAAACAAAACTATTTCCTCCTCGAACTCCCAAAATCAATCGACATGTCTTATCTTTTCTATTGATAATGTTTTGTGGAAGTGTGAACTATTTATGTAGCCTCAAAGCTTCTCTTCATGCTCTGATGAGTTGCCATTATGCTGAAATGTGACCTAAATATGTGTGAAAAAATGGTGTTTTATCATTGGGAAGGCAGTTTTTAATTTCCATGATCAGCGTCGGTTTCCTAAGATTTACATTTCAAATTCAAACATAGGGATTGATTACTATTTGTCATGCCTTCAAGCATGCAAAATCATGAATGGTGAATTAATCTATACGAACCAAATCATCAATGTGATTTGTTTAATTACTATGTATTTTATTATTCAAATCACAAAATTTGATTATCAAAAAGGATTGTTAAATATTTTTGAGAAAATGAGGGTTTTCATACTGAACTTAGGGAATCTTACAAGAAATAAACAAGAAAGTATATCTATCTCTATCATAATTTTGGGATGTAAAGGTGTGAATTATCTAGTATTAAGTATTTAGAAAAGTTATTATTGTTTGTAAGGGTAGATTTCTCTAAATTCCATAGAAGTATTTAGAGAAACGTAAAATTTTAGGAGCCCTAGTTATTGAGTTCTAAAACCCTAAATTGAAAAAAATGGATAGAACATCAAGGGGATATAAATGGGCGCTAGATGATGATATTAGGACCAAGTTACCAAGATGTACTAAAATTCCATCGATAGCATAGGGATTTAGGATTTCTTCTGATCGAATTCTTAATAAGAATGATAATTATAGAGACCTTATCCTCCCAGTCCAGGGGTATGATCTTTTAAAACATGATGGGCAAGGTCATTGATGTCACTTCTTGCATCATTTAATTTATCAATTATCGAACCTAGTGTGTCTTAGAGCTATATGTGATGGAAAGGTCATTGATGTCTTAGAGCTATATGTGTCTTAGAGCTATGAAAAACCTCCTTTAGTTGGTGGGCCCTGCTCCTCCTTTGGTGGGACTTAAACACTAAAATTTAGATCAACTCCTTATTTCTATTCCAATTGGCCAAAACAGGCGAGTAATACAAATGTGCAAATAATCCATATTAAAATATAAAGTGAAATATTAACTAACTCCCAAACTAAAGACTAAGGTTGGATATTTATAAGAATATTTGATTATTGGAATACAAAAGCTGGCACAGCCTGCCAAGATTTAAAATGCTAACAACTAAACATAAACAAAAATGAAGTTCCATAAAGAAATCCTCCACATGATAATAGTTGAACAGGAAGTCTTCAAACTGACTAAAGAATTCAATTCAGAAACATTCATCAGGAGCCAGCTGGAGTGATTAGGAGCAAGGCAGATTTCAAGTACGTTAAATAGGGGATTTAAAACATCCATCTAATAACATCAACATTTAATCCAACTAAAAAAATCCTAAAAGTTAGGATGTAATCAAGACAACAAAAGATCTCACTTGCATAAACATTTCATCATTATTCATCATTCAAAAGTAAGACATTTAATCCAAAATACTATTTCTTATATATACTCTAATTAGTAGACATTTAATCCAAAATACTATTTCTTATATATACTCTAATTAGTTAAGTATAATGCATCATTAACCGGATATTCAAGCATAAAGTCTACCACTAGCATAGTTAATTAACATATAATAAATTCTTTTAAAATATAAAAAGGTTTAATTAGAGTGTCATTTTATGCACTCATCATTTCTTCCCCTTCTGCTGTCAACCATCTCCTCATGGTTGAGGATATAGTAAATCTCTGTTTCTACCATCCAACCAGGTAACAAGATCACTAAAATAAGCCATATATTGTATGCATGTTCTCTGCTAAGTATATCTATTTTTTTCTTTAATTGTCTTCAACCAATCTTTCAAACTTTCTCCAACAAACTGTTGTGGAGCATTTAACGCAGGTTCTAGTGCTATGAGCAATGGAGATCTGAACCTCATTCCTACCCAATTTGTATTTTTCTCCTCAATGACCTATATCAAGGATCCCATTCTTCTGAAACTCCAAGTGATGTTTCTTGGAGAGATTGGTTCTCTCCTTTTAAGTGATGTCAAAATATTTCTATATCTTTCCCTAGCTATAGTTAAGGCCCTATGTGGAAGGTGTTCCTGATCATTTCTAAAAATTCTATTACTTTCATTCAAATTCCTTTGATAAATAGGTTTCACATTATCCTCTTTTGTAAAGTATATAATGGCATCTCCGAAGGACATAGACTAAGGTATTTCATTCCTCAAATTGGAATGCCCAATAATTGGTTTGTTTTATTATCCCACTCAACTTGATTTTGTAACAAAGAGACAAAAGACCTAATTTGCACCTCACCAACATAAATATTTAGAAAATACTATGGAAAACTACTGAGAATGAAGCCATGCTAAAAGTATTCACACATCTAGTTTTGAATTATAGGATGGATATTGTAGAAATATTCCATAAACTCTTGGTCATCATTATAATTTTTTTTTCTTTTCAAAACCAATTGATTAATTTTAAATTGTAGAAACCTTTCCCTCAAGAATAATCCATACAATTCCAAAGGTTTTCTCATTGATAGAATTGTTGAGGAGAGAACCACCACTTGTTGTAATCTTTAATTTGCCTCGTCTCTTTCTTTTTGCATCTACTGATTTTGGCTCTTCAATTGGTTTTTCTTATGTCTAAGTTTAAGTGTTGCAAGGGAGACGTATCTCTTTGGAGCTAATGAAGTATATTCTTTAATATAATGCAATCTACTTGCTTGTTGTTTTAACTCCTCTTCTTTCTATTGCAACTTAGTTTTCAATCTCTCTATTTATGTAGCACCAAGTCTTGTTGTTTCCTCTATTTGAGCCAATGCTTGCACATTAGCTTGTTGTAAGGCTTCTTCTATTTGAATTAATTGTGGTTTCAAATCATTTTCTTTTTATATCATCTCTTTCTCTAATTTCTCAATTTTAGACATATTTTTGCAATTCTTCTTCCTTTATCCTTAACTTTTCCTCCAAAAATTACATTTTTTTTCTTTCTTCATCCAACTCTACCTGCATTCTAGAAACTACCATAGCACTAGCCCTGCCCTCCTCCTCTTCTTCTTCAACTTTTGCTTCCTGAGATTGAGGAGATTTTTGTTCTTCAGTTACCAGTTCTTTTCCTCTTCTCCTTTTAAAGACCAAAATAGGTGGTGAAGAAGATTCATCAGACCCTTTAACAAGGTTATCTTCTTTTGGCATATCAGGGGACTATTTCTTAGATGGAGAGCCATGAGAAAATTGAATAGGGGATGTTTGTGGAGATGGAATTAAGGGTTTAGGAGGAATTTGGGGAAGTTCAGGGAAATGAATAGGCTCATGGATTTCCTCACTATTTTTCAGGGTATCATGAGTGGCCGTAGGGGTTTCAATCGATTTGTCAAGGGAAGTCAGAATAGTGGTCTCAACGTTAGCAATATTAGGGTTTTCCTTTGCTGAAACATGCATTTTTATTTTCACAGTACTTTAGGTTTCTCTTTTAATTTCTTGTAACTTTCTTTTCCCCTTTTCTTGTAGTTTTTCAGAAACTTCATTTTTTTCAATTTTTAACTTTTTCACAGTGGGTCCCCTCTTAGATTTCTTCCTTATTTTTACAATGGGGGTTGAGAAAAATCCAACCAACCCTCTTTCCCAAATTATTTCTTCATAAAATTATGTTTGATAATTAGATGAATTAAGCTATGGTATCTAATGGAAGAAACTCCTCTAGATTTTACCCTAGCTACTATAGAGGAGATTTGTGTAAATAAAAAGGTAGGAAAATTGATTCTTGCAGAAGGCTTTGTGCTTCCATACCTTAAATGTGTAAGCATTCACATTCTTGGCCCAAGAATTGTGTCATACTACCACTCGTAGGTAAAAATATTCATTAACCAAGCCACATTCGTTCTCCATGGTTCATCCAAACTATTGCAAGAAACACCCTTTTGACTTCCTTTATGCCACTAGATTTCTAGTTTACATTCTAGTTCCTCATGGAATGTAGTCACTAATTCTTCAAAACCCACATGTCCTTTGTTCACTGGTTCACCCTCAGCTAGAATTCTAGAGAGCTCACTAATAATAGTAGGGGTAAATTCAATTACTTCTCCTCTTACCTTGGTGACGTTTACATGAAATTTCATCAAAATTTCCTCAACCAAATCAAGCTCAAATCCTTCATACATCTATATGAATTCAAGCCACACTGCTTCTCTTAGCAATCTTTCAGTTTCAGGATCAAGAATGAAGTTTTCTAGTTCTGAGTTCTATTTCTACCCTATTTTCGTCACTTTTGCAATTCTTATTAGAGTAAATGGTGGGTGCAACTCTTTGAGCGAAATGAGAATGAACGTCTCTTTTCATAGATGCCACATTTTTCAAAAAACCAAAAATTCACATCATGTCAAGATTTTAAGTATTTACTCAATCTATTTCCTTGTGAATGTTTCACACATACCAACCATCACTTTTTGAATTATAACTTGAAGGTTTGGCGTAGTTTGTGGTGATAATGACATGAACACACTCATTCAAAACTAACATGAAATGTTTCTTAATACTTACATTTATTATAGTGGTCATTTCAATATTAAATCCTATATCTCCACCAGATTTGAAATGATTAGAACTCATTTATTATAAGATTAATAACTATGATGGAGATATCTATAGGGTATGTGTAGGATCATGATGGGCCAAAAAGTGGCGATATGATGGGTATGTGTAGGGTATGTGGTTGACGACTTTTTTTTACCCAAAATTGATGAAATGAAAAGGGTTTCTAAAGGAGATTCTCATCTTTCCACAAATATAAATTATGCTTAACTTTCTCAATTTAATAAATAATTATTATTCATTTTCTATTTGAATTACTTACTAAAGTCCCTCATTGATAGGTCAGATTGAAAAATATCTATAAGTTTTAAACAATGTCACATTTTTTGAATCCAAAACATGCATCACATCTCTATGCTTCAAATAATATAGGATTTAAAAAAAAATGAATTTCATGAAGTTTTGACAAAGTTAAGGTGTATGACATATGAGTTTTTATATTTTTAAAAAAAGTTCGTATGCACTATAATTAATTATTTACTTCAAAAAAATTACAAAAATATGCATCACATCATGACATGAGTCTTCTAATTTATATCTAAAATCTTTGCAAAAAAAATTATTATCATTTTATTGTAGTTAGGTGGTCGACAGACACCTACTTATGCCTCGAAATTTAAGTACTATTGGTAATCGGAATTTCAAATTTTCACCAAATAGATTTAAAAATAAAGAAACCTAGTAGTTTAGAAACTACATTCAATTTCTACAAATTTTATTGTTACATATTTTTTGAAATATAGATAACTTATTCAAATTTTACATCAAGTTGCCTATTTCTTGATTTTTTCTTCGATTTTTTTTTGCTACCTCACGGGCCTACTTTTTCCATGATGATCCTACACATACCCTATGCTCAAAATATTCATTTAATGTCATATCACATTAACTAAATCAAAAGTAATATTTTGAAAATGACATTCACAATAAATGCATACCTTTCATTAAATGCAACATTCAATCAGAGCATGAATTAACTTCTAGCTGGCAATAATTCCAATGAATTAATCAAAAATAGCTTGAAATTATCTAAAATATTTATTACAGAGAACCTTGGAATCGTCAGAAGCTATCAAGAGTCGTTAGGAACCATCAGGAGTTATCAGGAGCCATCAAGAGTCATTAGGAGATTGCCATTTCTAGTTTTTTAACCATCCTTTTTTTATTTTTTTCTAAGAGATAAACTGCCATTTCTAGTTTTCAATCTATCTCCTTTATTCAAAAGGTAAACCACCATTATGGTTTTCAATTTAACTTCTATATTCATACCTTCCCAAAAGACTATTTAGAAGTACATTCTCTTATGGAAGGAATATCTTCCACGTAAAAAATTAACTTATTCTCGCTGCAAATTCCTCCTTTGATATATAAGTTTGTGATTTTCAAATGGTGAACGCAACTAAAACGGCCTCTTTCTCCACTTCCTTGGTAGAATAACGAACTATTCCATTTTGAAAACTTCATATGGTGTTGATTTTCTATGTGTCATTTGGTACCTTTACATAAATTCTTCCATCATAGTAGACACAAACTATGCCCCTTGATCTAGAAGTCTTTCTCTTGGTGCACCAAATCTCTACAAAATATTTTTGTACAAGAAATCAAGTATTCTATCTTCTCTTGCTAATGGAAAAGCTTTCACTTTAGCCCATTTTTTAACATAATCTATGCAAACTAAGATATATTGTTGTCCTATGGAAGGTGGATCAAAAGGTCCCAAAAAATCAATTCCCCACTTTTCAAATGGTTCCAAGGCTATTTGAGGTTGTAGTGGCATCTCCATTGTTGGTGTATGCCTTCCCATGTGTTGACATTCAACACAATGCTTCAAAAAGAATGAAACATCCTTTGACATAGATGGCCAAAAATAACCAACTCCCAAGATTTTATGAATGGTTCTGACTATTGAGTAATGTCCTCCTTCTGGATTATGATCTGGAAATCATGTATGACATCATAAACATCTAATTCAACAACATATCTATGAAGAACATGGTCATGATATATTTTAAATAATAAACCATTTATCCATTGAAATCTAGAGCTTTCACAAATTGATTTATTTTTTTCTATTTAGGATTGAAATAATTTGGGCACTTCCCTGTTACCAAATAATCTGCAAGATCAGGAAACCATGGTGGATGGATTGATATTGCAAATAATTGTTCATCTGGAAATGTATCATCCACTAGTTCTTGATTACCCTACAAAAACAATTCTAGAGAAGAAATCAGCAACAACAACTTCTTTGCTAGGCTTATCAATAATTGTTATATCAAATTCCTACAACAACAATAACCATATTATTGTTCGTCCTCCTACAATAGCTTTATTCATCAAATATTTAATTTCAGCATGCTCTATATGAATAAATACATTGTAACCAGTAATGTAATGCCTAAATTTATTGATTGCATATATTATTGCTATGAACTCTTTCTCAATTGTTGTATAGTTCCTTTTAGCGGGATTCAAATTTTTACTAATATAGTAAATTGCATGCATAGCTTCATTTTCATCTTTTTTTTCCCTAATATTGCACTAACAGAAAAGTTAGATGCATTAGCATTTATGTGAAATGTAACTCCCCAAACAGGTCCCTTGATAATTGGAGTAGTAGTTAAGGCATGTTTAATTACATCAAATTATTTTTGACAATCATTTATCTAAAGAAACTCGACATCTTTATTCAGCAATGTAAATAAAGGTTCAACAATCTTACTAAATCCTTCTATAGATATTCTATAGTAACTAACATGCGCAAGAAAACTACGAACTTTAGTTTGAATTGTAGGGATTTCAATCTTTTGAATTATTTCAATTTTCCTGAGGTTAACTCTTATCCCCTCTTTTGAGATGTGATGTCCCAACACAATACTTTTTGTCATCATAAGGGAACTCTTTTCATGATTTAAGGACAATCTAACATCCTTACATATTTGCAACAATTTATTCAATCTCTCAAGAGCCTCTTCAAATGCCTGTAAATCATCCATATAAACTTCTACACATGAGGTAGTCAAATATGCAAAAATTGCCAAGAGAGCCCTTTGAAAAGTTGTTGGTACATTGCATAGTCCAAATGGTAGTATTGTATAAGCATATGTTCCCCAAGGACATGCAAAGGACATCTTATCCTATTCTTTAGGAGCCACTTGAATCTGATTATATCCACTAAAGCCATCTAAGAAAGAGAAATAAATATTGCTAGCTAGGTTATCCAGTACTTGATCAATAAATGGCAAAGGAAAGTGATCCTTTTTTGTGGCTTCATTTAATTTCCTATAGTCCACACATACATTCCATTTACCATTTTTCTTAGGAACAATAACCAATGGAGAAACCCATTGACTATCGGATATTGGATAAATAAATCCTACTTTTAGCAATTTTTCTATCTCTTGTTTCACGATATCCCGTAGAGCAAGATTAATCCTTGCTTGGCCTTTTCTTATAGGTTTTACATCCTTGGTGTAAATAAGATGACAAAAAATAGAAGGGTGAATTCATCTCATGTCTTTATACTCCCAAGCAAATTCTTTAGAATGATTTTCTAAAGTCTGCTTTAATTCTTTTTCTAGGGAGGAAGACAAGGATGAATTGATAAAAATAGGCTTGTCCCTTGCTACTATTATTTCCTTGGTCTTTTTTTAGAATTTGATGGATTTAAAACAAGTGTATTTAAGGGACAAATATTTGAATTTTTTTGATGTACTTGGTAGTTTTCCTCTTTTTCTTGACAAATCTATTTAGAATTAAGATCTTGTTTCTCTTATTCTTCAATATGTTCTACCAAAGTAACCATAGCTAATTCTACAACACCATCTCCCTCTTAATCCATATCATCATCAACCCAATGTTGAGTGTTTCGCTAAAATGATGGTTGAGCAGGAGGAAAAAGTGATAATTCCTTCTGCTTTTTACCATTAGAAATAATCATACTTCCTGATCTATAGTCTATTAATGATACTACAATGGCTAACCATGGTCTTCCCAAGATGATCGAATAATCAATTTTTTTTATTTCTATCCTTGAGAACTAAAAAGTCAACTGGATAATCCCATGTATCCATAGTAACCATAATATCTTCAATGACACCTTCAGGTTTAGCAGTAGATTGATCAGCCAATTGTAAAACAATTGTTGTGGGTAGAACAATTGTCATACCCAATAATTCAACAATGTTCGATGCAATGGCATTGATAGCTACTCCAAGATCAATTAGTATATTGATTATCTCAACTCCTTCAATACTTAGGGTTATCACAAGACTACCAGGATCATTGTATTTCTGAGGTAGTAATCTACCTAATAGAACATCAGTAAGTTTAGTCCCTATTTGAATTGTAGGAGGAAATTTCTTCTTCCTACTTGGTGTTTTCATACAAAGGGATTTAACCAATTGATTTATCTTTGGTATATCTTTAATGACCTGTAACAATGGTATTTCAATGTTGATCTTTTATAGCTCATAAAGAAGTTGATAATCTACCACACTCATGTAGTTCGGTTGAGATTTGTCATGAGTTACTTGTTCTATTTTTAAAGGTTCATGATAAGGTGCTTGCCTAGCCTTTTTTTCATCATCAGAAGTTTGATTTTCCTTTGAATCATCTTTTTTTCTTTTTCACTTTCTTGTTCTCTAACGTTTCCTATAAATGGAACATTTTGATTTCTCAATTGAATATCATTTACATCTGTCACATATAGAGTAGCTAGGTTGGCATCATTACAATTGTTTTTTGGGTTTCAAATAGGTTGTGCTAGTAATTGAGGCTGGATTACTTATTCATTTGAAGGATTAGGACTAGAGACCAATGGAGGTGATTGTCCCCAAGGACGTCTTGGTCCCTAATTTTTTGATGGTTGAAATTGCATTTAATTTTGTTGCCACTGAGATTGGTTTGGTTGCAATTGATTTGGTTTCCATTATGGTTGATTCCATTGAGGATTCATCCATTCAAGTTGAGCCTAAAATGTCGGTGGTGGTTGTGCTTGGTAAGGAGGAGTCCATTTATTTGAATTTGGCCAAGGGTTTTGATTCCAATTGGCTCTAGGACCATATCACCCTTGATTCACATTATATCCTAAATTATGGGGCCTTTGTCCAACATAGTTAAGTTCTTCCTCTACTTAAAACTGTTTCTTTAAACGATTCTTAATTCCAAGTAGAAGGTTACAAGAACTAGTTGTATGGTGTTTTTCAAAGAGATCAATTTGATTTTATGGATACTCTCAAAATATGTTTACCTCTACATTCAAAATAATAAATAGAGAAAGGATCAGTAGTCTTTTTATCTCCTTGCATGTTAAAATGGAGGAGTAAATAATTTTTTAAATTTGCAAGTTCTTCCATGACTTGAGATATATCAAGAGTAAGAAATTTGTTTCTTCAGGTGTTTCTAGTCCCTACTCTAGTTCTAGATTAGTTTCTACATATCTCAATAATTTCCTCTAAAGAAAGTTTATTGATGTCCTCTTTTCCCATAAAGAAAGTTTATTGATGTCCCCTTTTCCCATAAGATTCAAAGATTCTCTTGATTTATCATCAATTCCAGTTTTTAGAAAGATTATTTTACTAATCTCATTTTCTAAACCATTACCGCATCTATTATGCACAAACTAAAATCTATTAGCATAATCCTCTAGGATTTCATCCTCTAACTCTCTCTTTCTAAACAATTCCTCTTTCCTATCTCTTACTCGATAGTAGTCTTGATATTTGTCTGAAAATTTAGTTTCCATTTCTTTCCAAGTTGATATTTTTCCTGCACCTAAACCCATGAACCACCGTAAAGCTAACTCTTTCAAAGTAGAGGGAAATAGTTTTAACTTCTAGCTATTAGCTATATAGTCATAGGTTTGACATAAAACCTTGAACTCAAAGAGAAATTGATTAGGATCCTCAAAAAAATTTCCTCTAAAGCTAGGTAATAGAGAAGGTGAAATTTTAGGCTCATCATTTTGTATATTCAACTTGATGGGATAAGAAAATGTCCTATTGTTTGATGGAGGATCATTACCCAGTTGATCACCCATTTCTTCTTGATGTTGTTCCTAATTCACTTTTGAATTTTCAATATAATATTAATGAAATTCTTGTTCTTGTTCAAAATTAGTATTTCATGGAAGGAATCTTCCTAAATGGTCTCTAGATCATCTCATCCACAATCTAAACTACCTTCCTTATCAACACTAAGGCTTCACACTTAATTAGATAGATCTTTTATTTCCCTAGAAACAATGCAAAAAATGATGGGAAAGGTCGTTGATGCCACTACTTGAATCATTTAATTTATCAATTATCAAACCATTTGTGTCTTAGAGCTATATACGATAAGGGTGTTTCCATAAATTTGGGCTTTTCCACTATAAAATAGTGACTTTTGGTCATGGTTTAGCTCGATCAGGAGTCATTAGGAGCTTTTAGGAGATCTTTAGGAGCTCTCAGTAGCTGATCTTAACAACAAATTCCTAAGTAATTCTAAAGGCTTAATCCTAATTTATCTCTTAACTAATGAATATTCAAACTCTAACAACTCAGTTTAGAATTAGCTTGATTTATTTGTAATTTATCCATGGAAGAATTAGGCTAAAAACTAAATCTATTTTTAAGCTAAAACTCAAAATTGAAATATACTTGGAAAGTAAATCTATTTACATTTGCAAAAAGGATCAAATTACATTTGCAAAAAATGATCTAGTTACATTTCTAGAAAATAGACATTTAACATAGAAAGCATTAACACTAACTTCCATGAACTAATTCCAAACAAGCTTTAGTTTCATCTTTCCATAATTCATCATAGTTTGTTCCATTAAAACTAATTCAAAAAAAATAGTGAATCTAAATCTATGAACAACAATTAAATCTATAGTAAATGGTTGAATATAAATCTATAGTAAACCATAATGAATTATTCTAAGGATTCAATGAATTTAATATAAGAACATAAAAATTCACATTTACCAACAATGATTAATAGAGATCTAAATTCCTATTTTTCAACTAAGATGAACAATGCAAAGACTAATTGAATAAATGAAAATAAAACAAGTCACCTCCTTTGGTTGAGCAGGCCCTGCTCTGCCTCTGGTGGAACTTAAACACTGAGATTCAGATCAACTCCTTATTTTCATTCCAATTGGGTAAAATAGGTGCGTAATATAAAAGTGAAAATAATCCATATTACAATCTAAAGTGAAATATTAACTAACTCCCAAACTAAAGACTAAGGATGGATATTTATAAGAATATCTACTTATTTGAATACAAAAATTGGCCTAGCCTACCAAGATGCAAAACGGTAATAACTAAACTTAAACAAAACCAAAGTGTCATAAATAAATCCACCACATAATAATAGTTGAACAAG
>VDFB02218417.1:0-21832 GCA_007258455.2 Sequoia sempervirens | reverse complement strand
TTGAGATAGCTTCAATACGTTCAGGGTCAATTGATATACCCTTCTCTGAAATAACGTGACCCAACAGTTTACCTTCGGTGACGCCAAAGATACATTTCTTAGCATTCAGAGAGACGCCAAACCTTCTGCATCTCTGAAATATCTTTCTCAAATCCTCAACGTGATCTCCTCTTTTCTTCGAGAACACCGTTAGGTCATCCATGTAAATTATAATGCACTTTCCGACAAGGTCTCGAAAAGCGATGTCCATTGCTCTTTGGAAAGTGGCTCCTGCGTTGATCAAGCCAAAAGGCATTCTTCTGTAGGCAAATGTTCCCCATTTCGTGGTGAACGCAGTCTTCAACCTATCTTCATGTTCAACCATCACTTGGTTATAGCCCGAGTATCCGTCCAAAAAGGACATCATTTGTGAACCATTCACTATTTGCAACACCTCATCCAGCGAAGGCAAGGGATAGTTGTCTTTCTCAGAGGCCCTATTCAAATTGCGGAAGTCTACGCACAACCTTATCTCTCCATTCTTCTTTCTAACAGGTACGAGATTGGCGACCCACGTGGAGTGCCTTACTGGGAAAATAATCCTGGCGGAAAGAAGTTTCTTGACTTCCTGATAAATTAACGGTTCCAGTAAAGGATTCACTGGCCTCTGCCTCTGCCTAAATGGCTTGCTGCCTGGTTTTAAAGGTATTGTATGTGTAATCAGCGCTGTATCATATGTTTTGAGGTCTTCGTATCCCCAGGCTATCACCTCTGGAAACTCTTTCATGACCTTTAAGATGCCTTCTTTTTCTTCAGGTGTGCAAACCTTTCCAATAAAAACGTTCTTCACTTGTTCACTTGTTCCTAGATTGACAGGTTCACAATCATTGCCTTGCGTGCTTTGATTTCTGCTTAATCTGTCAGTGTCAAATAGCCTTTCCAATTCAACCATTCCTTTTGGGATTACATTAGTCTTCAAATTCAATATCCCTTCTGTATCATATTCAGCCTCTTCGGCATCTTCCTCATCTATGATTTGTGCTTCAAACACTCCTGAGTTTGTGAGAAAATCCAGAATCTGCTTGTCGTCATCAAACACTTGAAAGTTCTTTATGTTATCAGGGATTGCCGGGGTTGAAACCAACTCTACTGTGAACTTCTTCAATCCTTCCATTGCCAAAGGCTCCAAAGAACTGGCAGCTTGTGCCAAAGAGTTTGCAACGGTATTCTTGGATCTATAAACTTGCTTTATGTTGAATGCATCAAAGCTCTCTATCAGGTCCCAAACTCTGTTCCGGTAGCGGTTCAATCTCTTGTCATGACAGGCGAACTGCTTCCTTACTTGTCGGACCACTATGTCTGAATCTCCAATGGCATATACAATCTTGGCTCCTTTCTGAATTGCAAGGAGCAATCCGTGAATCAAGGACTCATATTCAGCAACGTTGTTGGTGCATGAAAACTGGAGCCTATAGGAACCCAAATAAGCCTCTCCTGTCGGGCTAACCAACTCAAAACCTGCTCCATTTCCTTTCTTCGACTTTGATCCATCGAACCTTAAAGTCCACACTTGATTCTTTGTAGGGGTATTGGGAGACTGAACACGTGTCTCTTCTTGATTGCAGACCCCTGGAGTCTTTTCTTCAACCTTTGACTGAGGGGTATCATCTTTTACAATTTCTTCTATCACAACACCATTCTCCTCATTCATCTTTTGATGTTCTATTAGAATCTCCTTTTCTTCATTCGTCTCCTGATGTTCTTCCTGTAATGAAGTATGGGGGACAAGCCTAGCAACTTGCTCTAGTGCCACCTTGCACATGGCACAAGTGATCTCTGAATGAAATGCTTCGTGTATTCGACACCAGTTGGGAAGCAGCAAATTCTTAATTGAAGCATCCTTCCCTAACTCTGTTTCTTGTTTCACACTGTTAAGGACAAAGTCCCTGAAGTTCTCAAATGTTCCTCCACCTTCACTATCGCTTGAGTCACTTTCAATCAACACTTCGGTGGAGCTCGTGGTTTCTTCCAAACATTTTCCCTCGTTTGCACTTTGCAGCATCAATACCTCTTGCTTGACAGGCCTATATGAGCCTAAGTCAGTCTCTATAAACATGATTTCATTATCTTCTCCATATTCCGTGATCATCAGCTTCAATCTCGGTGTACTCTCGACCTTGATCTGATTTGGGACTCCCTTCCATGGAAGCCACATGTGGGAGAAGTCCGTTGCAATGTACCCATTCAATTTTCTTGCCCAGTCCCGGCTCAGCAACATGCCATACCCATCCGGTATGTCGACCACTGATATGTCAATACAGCTCTGGATTCGGGGATCAGCTGACAACTGCATATGAATATTATTTAACTCCCCGACCACTGGTACTTCGGTCTTGTCTAGTTGAGTCACCTTCTTGGTGGTATGCAACGGGACTATGCCCAACCTTTGACACACCTTCAATGGCATGACGTTGCTAGAAGCACCGGAATCAATCAAACAATTGTGCAATAACTTTCCAAAGATTCTAACTGACACCAAGAACGGGGCGGGCTCATCCTTCCCCTGGTAGAAGACAACTGGCTTCTTCCTTTCTTCGGGTACAATGCTCTTTCTTTCATTCTTTTCATTTCCCTTATCCAATGGAACTTGATTGCCCTGGGCAACCCTTTGCGTCTGCTCTTGTTTTTGCTCTGTGGGCAAATTGAATCTAACTCTTCTTTTATCTTCAGTTCTTAGCTTTTCCGGTTCACTTGAAGATCCTTGTACTACCCCCACAAAACCTTGCGACTGCTGTGGAGCTTCCCAAGCGTTGAATGGCACGTAAGACACTTCTTCTACCATATTCGCGCTCTGCACGGGACGTGACTGTGCATTGATTTGAGGACTCCTTGACGAACTAGGTGTTTCTTGAGGTGTACTTTTTGCAACTGGTGTTTCATATAAGCTTCCCAAAATTGTGTCTCTAACTTCAGAGATTTTCATTAACTCATACAAGGGAAGACTAACCTTTATCTTCTTCACTTCTTCTAGCACATAGGAACTTAATCTTTTCATATCATCTCTTGGAAGATTGTCCTTTTGAGGACGCTGCATCACGTGGATTGGCTGTTGCTGGACAGTTTGTTGTCCATTTCTATTCTGCATCACGTTCTGCTGTCTATACTCCGGGGAATCCCGAGGCAAAGTCGGATTGTTACTTGCATTTGGATTTGGCGGGGTTGCAAAGTTATTCGGAGGAATAGAGGACGTCAAAGGCTCTTTCTGGTGATAAGTCCTCTGGTACACCTTAGGTGCTGCTCCTCCGGAAGTTTGGAATGCTTGCACCTCTCTACTCCCTTCTACCAATACGCTATTATCGAGAGGTGGGAAAATGTAGTTACCCTGGTCATATGGCTCTTCTGAATAAGTACCTTGAACTTCTGAATATGTCTGAGCCTCTGAATAGACTTGAGCTTCCTCATAAACTGGAGTGTCTGGCGCCTCCACGGGACCGTTAGCCGAAGCTGGTGGAAATCTGTAATTAACCTCTGGTGGCGCGTAGTTCTGGTATTCGGACACAAGATTGACACTTTCTATGATTAGTGCCTGGTCATATCTTTGCACTGGTACAATCTCATATCCAGTGGTCGGAGGATTTTCAGTACCTTCCGTGCTTTTCACTTCTCCTTTAAAGATATCAGCCGCTACTTGAAACTCATGGCATTGTAATTCTGAGTGTTGACTTGTGTTATGAAGCCGACACCATCCTGACATAGCAGCTTCTGCCAGAAATACTCTGTCCGTGGGACGATTTTCTGGAGGCGGCGGGTTATCCAGCGGTGATGGAACTCCTCCATTGTTAGGTCCAGTATTCCAGGACCTCTTCTGATATCCTTGATTATTATTTCGATACCCATGGCTGTTGTCGTATCCATGTCCTTGATGGGCATCTTGATGCTGTTGAGGATTATTGTGATATCCTCGATTGGCACCTGGATGTGCCTGATAATTCTTTATCATTGATTGCATTTGGTTATTTTGATTTCTGAGGTGAGTTACCTCAGATGACAGCCTTTTCATTTGCTCTACTAATTCTTTCATTTCGTCTTTCTCCTCTTGTGTCCTTGTTGCAGGTACCGTGTTCTGGAGATAGACAGGCTGCGTAGCTGGAGTCTGGGATAAGGGTATCCCAGGATGGAGAACCAATTGATCTGATGGTGGCGTAACATGATACGCTGGTTGCGGAACTGGATTCAATGATGGAATTTGCTGATTCCATGCCGGAGCAAGAGTCTGCATTTGATTATTCGTGGTGACCAAACCAGTGTACAAAGAAGGTCCAGTTATGTTTTGGCCCATATTCTGACTTACTTCAACCGCCTTAGCATATGCTTGATTCATATCTGCCGGTATGGGATGAGCTTGTCTCACAAACATAGCGGTCAATGGGT
This sequence comes from Sequoia sempervirens, assembly GCA_007258455.2. Lineage (NCBI taxonomy): Eukaryota > Viridiplantae > Streptophyta > Pinopsida > Cupressales > Cupressaceae > Sequoia > Sequoia sempervirens. Next base: position 17,422 of record VDFB02218417.1, on the reverse strand, counting down.
CCAAGGCTGCATAGTAATTTTCCCTTGCATCGGGAATTATGTACGGAGGACGTAGCCTTGTGAGAGCCTTTTGGAATCTATTATTGAAGGCATGGATAGGCTCTTTGTCTTGTCTTCTCACCTCTGTGAACTGACGGAAAAGCTCAACTGGGGTGATAGGGATACCAAACTTCCCAATGAAAGCCGCTTTCATTTGCTCCCATGTTCTGATGGATCCAACTGGTAAGTGTATAAACCAAAAGTGAGCCTCTTCTCCCAAGGAATACGGGAAAAATCTGCAAGCCACATCTGCGTAGGCAATTTGTCTGTTTCGCAAATGATCTTCAAACATCTTAATGTGATCCTCTGCAGAACGGTTTGGATCATGGACTTGATACTTGGTGCAGAAGTGCTCCGGATTCTTTGGCATATCGTGATAATCGGCAAACTCAAGAGGAGATGGATTGGTGACTAGCCAAGTAGCACCGTTAGGAGCAGGTTGGACTCCTGGTTGAGCCATTGCTTGATTTGGATACCTCCTCTGATATACGATTACTGGAGTTGCGGTCACTTGAGCTGGTGGTTGTTGCTGAACGAACGCTGGTGTAGTGACTTGAATGGCTTTAGGTTGAGCAAACCTTGAAGCACTTGGTGGAGTTCGGAATAAACTTGTAATCTCCTCTCCGCTTTCTTCACTAGACTGAGCTTCTTCGTTTGAAAACACTTCTTCGCTTGAACGGCTCTCTTTACTCGGATGGACTTCTTTCTTCTTCCTTGCTCGCGTAGGCAATTCTGACTCCACAAAGTCTTTGGATGAACTTGGCGTGGACCTCAGAATTCTTTTCAACTTATCGGGTGAGAACGAACTGATTCGATCCAGGATGTAGCTGATTACTGTCGGCGGGGAAGGGGAGCAAGTGGTAGTCTTTGATCAAGCAAATTCCTTTCAATTGCAACTTGGATTTCAATAGCCTTTTCTTCTTCTTCCTCCAACACGAAGCAAGTTCTCATGTACTGGGCGTAGCTCTCCTTTGTTTTCCACGCAAGATTGTTCAACCCTGAAAGAATGTCTTCTTGGTCGTCGTTGAATCCCAAGTTAGGCTGCAACACTGGAAATATCTCTCTATGCGGTAGCACCATCTTGAATCATGATAATTTCTTTCTCCAATGAATTTCTTTTCAATGAAATCCCTTCTTATTCGAAAACGACTGCTTCACTACGAAGAATCCTTGAAGGCCCTCCTTCTAGCGCCAGTTTTCCCTGTTGATGCGGTTTTTGTGACCATACCAAACAGCAGAAGAACAAAATAGTTTGGGGCTACTCCGTTCTCTCTTGATCAAAGTATTCCATGCGCTAAGATTGCGAGAAAGTTCGCATGTTCAACTCCAAGGTTCCTTTAGTGCGAATAGACCCAGTTTGGTTGATGTGTATTGCTGTGTTCGTACGAGGGGACTTACACAATTGTCCAGATTTCTTGCAATCAGCAGTTAATGTATGATATTGAAGGGGAATTCTTACGTGTATGATTTGGCAATGTGCATCTTTTCCTAAGACTAATAAGAAATATACGGAAAGTAAAGGGGAAAGGGCCTAAGAAATTTATATTATATTCTAAATGCAGGATATGTGGAGCTTCATTTTGATAGACTTCAACCAGATTTCACCTAGCCTCCGTCGGACAGCCTCAGTAAAATCGGTGCAATCTTCAAAGGGGATAGCAAAAGGTATTCAAGTTATAGATTAACATACGTACACCATCAGAAAAACGCATATAAGTATGTAAACCACAACCGAAGTTAGACACAAGATAATGTCCAGTTGACCACACAAGGCAGACTTATCATCAACAAGCCGCTAGTGGTATGGAATAAAGCGAAGCTATCTCAATAAAACAACACACACCAAAGTAAGCTACTTGTATGAATCTAATCTACTTGGATACGAAAGGAAGAAGAAACCTTGCTAGCATTTCATGACAAGATGAATTTCATCATCAATGAAAAGATCTATTATCATAAAATGTGTTACACAACAATCTCTTCAAAAGTTCTCAAAGGGAAAACTTTCTCTCTTCTCCAAATGATGCAAAAATGCTCTACAATGTTACACTATCTAGCTCTAAAGCTAATGCTCTCTCAATGTCTACTCTGGTTCTGACTCCTAATGAATTACAAATGAGGGGGACTCCCCCTTTTATAGCTAGCCAAGTCCCAAAGGACGGTTAGGGTTACAATCAATAGAGTGGCCAATCGCGCTAAATTTCGGGCTTAACCCTAAAACTGGCTGCATTAGGGAGTGGTATAATAAATGAATCAAAGATTCCCTACCTACCCCAAATAGCAAATGCAATAAATGCCCATAATTACCTTCTAGAAGATCCTCGTCCAGTAGTGTGTTCCCATTAGCCTTCTCTCCGACTGCCAACTCAACAAATCTGCTAAGTACGGCCTCAACCTCCTCAACTGAAATAGATGGAACACAATCTAACTGAAACTCTAACACTGTAACTGAGTGCTCGTGCCTCGTACAAGATTTTCTCCAAGCAGCCAATGAGTCCTGCGTGTTCTGGATCAAAGTGGAGAATGTAGCAGTATTTTCAAAGTCATCTTGTACGAAGGTCTTAACATCTGCGAAGAAGGGAACCAGCAAACCCCCCAAATTATCAAAACTTATCTCTTCTGGACTCAGCCGCCTAGCGAAGATGGCCTCGAAGGTGTTCTGAACTCCATCTATAATATTGGCCATAGCCTTGTGAATCCTGGCTGAATCCGCCTGTGCTGCATCGAAGAAGCCACTGATAGCCGAAGAATACCACCGAGAAATCATATCGGTCATTCACCAATGACACTTCCATCAATCAACAATCACATGGTACACATGCCTCACACCTCAAGACGCTGGATCACCTTTTACTCCTGAGATGCCAAGCCCACCGTGATCCATCCGTGCCAAAATAGTAGAGGCCTGTTGAAAGGAAAAGGCAAGGTCCTCCATAAACTTCTCTGTCTCAGCACGAACTCCTGTGACCCATTATCTGCCTCCTGTGCCATTCTCCCCAACTCTACTAAGCCGCTGATCGACTCTCTAGGAATATCTGCAGGAGGCTCTATCACTGGTACATCCTGCCCTCGAGAACGAGACAACTGCTGAACGTATCCAACTAACGCCTTGTGTTCTCGTTTCAACTTCTTATATTTTCCTTCTTTTTTGAACAATCTATCCTTAAGGGCAAGGAAGGAGTTATCACACTCCTCAACAATCTGAGCACCAGTAGGGCGTCCCAAGTCAAGAGTGGTGACCACATAATTTTCAGGAGCTGCTTCATTCCGGTCACACTCGACTCGTGGACAAAGAATTTGAAGGAGCAACAGAGCCATCCATCCGGGTGGAGATCTTCAAAACTTTCTTGCCTTCTTCATGGAGGAGCACCGATCCGTCTGCACCCTTCCATCTCAACTCTCACAATCTTCACTCGGCTTCTTCTCATTCTATCCTGTTTAATCGCGCACCCTATATAGTATATCATATTGCCGCCTCCCCGCGGCTCCCCTCAATTTCTAAACCCGTCGCACTTCTTCATCCCCATGCAGGGCCTCCATTGTCCTCGAGTGTATCGAAAGTGTCACCGACACTACATCATCATCATCGCCATCATTCAAGGCCGCCTCTATCTCCTCGCTGAAACTCCAGGGTCAGCCAGTCCCCCATCATCATGGCCGATCAATCCCCGGACAGTAAGCATTGGCACTCAAGCACTGACTCCTCCCCGCGGGAGGCTGGAATATCACTCAGATCTCCGTAATTATCTAACGTAACTCCTCCTCGACTCTCAGCAAATAAAGATACTCCTCTCAGATGCTTGGAGAACGCGGTTCCAAAGGTACCGCCAACGTGAACTCGCGGAGGCCTCACGAATCCAATTCTTTCTTTCTGGACTCTGGTCCTCTTGTGATCTGTTTCTTCCTTCCTGTGGTGGGCGTCCTGTGATCTCCCATCAAGTTGTAAGTCAAGGCAATTGACCTACTTTTCAATCTATTTACTTTCCTGTCAACCCATGCCCTGGTGAATGTCATAACTGGGATGGAAAGAGTATCAAGATCAGCAACCTCGGGCTCTGACCAATCAATAGGCGGAAGTGGAGTATCTCGAACTGCTGCATAATCTGGGTGGACTACATCCATATCCTCATTAACCTGGTCCGGAACTGGAACTACCTCACACTCCCTGATCAGAGTAATCGGCAACCGAGAGAACATTCTCTTCCTCACTTCAATCTCATCAACTGCATCAGCCCAGCAATCCTCAATGGTGGCCTTGTGTTTGAATTCCTCTGACAACACCCAGTTGATGTTATGGTGTGGGTCATAGTGTTGTCTACTTGTGTGATATGAGAAATGATGAAATTGAAGCTCACTTTCAGCTTCTCTACATGCCTGTATCGAAGGACAAACCTCATCCGAGTTGCCCATCACAATTGGAAACTCTATCCCTCCTTTCTTCTTTTTCTTCTGGATTTTGTCAAAGGCCAGCAACTGTCTAGCTATCTCTAGCATTATTATTTTATCTGTTGGGTACTTAGGCAGCCTATATGGGTATGAAGAAAATCCTTGCAGCCTAATGTATGAAAATCTTGGAAATTGTATAAACCAGCACCCATACCTCTCAATTAGCTCCTCGGGCATTTCTAGAGATTCTGCACTGTAACCTCTCCTGAAGCAGCCTCGTGATGTACATGGTGAATGAATCGTTGACACGTTTATAATAAGTTGTGCTCGAAAGGTGCAACTGTGTACAGGCCTCATGAATTTTGAACTGGTGAGAGCCACAACCGATGGGTTCCTTGTAAGAAATTCCTCTGTACCTCGTCATCCGTGCCAACATGTAAATGAGATAGGAGCTCATGTAAAACGTTTTAGTCCTCCGCAAGCTCAGGAGCTGCTCATGTATATTATCACTAATCATCTCAGCCCAATTGACATAATCCTTGCCCTCCAACACCAGGTTGATGTAATAAAACATCCAAGGCTCAAAAATATAGGACTGTGGGCATCCACCAACCCTACTCAACAACATGATAAGATCACAATATTCCTGCTTCAAGTCCTCTGCTATGATCTGTTTCGGCAACTTCGTACGAGACGGCTTCGGAGTGCTCATCCAGTGAGTGTTAATTGTATCCATGCATCTCTCGAAAGCAGAAGCATACATCCGCTCCGCTCGCTCCCTGGATTTGTAGATCATGTTCCTGTGCACCGGGATCCCAAAAGCTTCACCAATCGCTGCCGGAGTGAGATTGGCAAGTACTTGGCCATCTGGTGACGTGATCGACCGGTGTTCTTTCTCGTAACAGTTGGCGCACTCCATAATCAACTCCGAACACTGAATAGCTGGCAGAAAACCAGCAGCTGCATATAGTCCACTTCGGACGATGTTGTGCGAAGTGACCGAAGCCCGATGACTTCCAATCCCGAACAGCCTGTTCTTGAGAGTCTCCAGGTTGACGGCGCCCAAGTTCGTGTCTGTCAACCTGCCCAATTTCGAAATGAACTTTGACTCCGGCATGAACTTTTTGCTCAGCTTCTTGATCGTAGCTTGTCTTGAGGCACCATTGTCCTTTCCGGTTGTCCTCGCTTCAGCCATCTGCAACATAACAAACGTTCATCAGCAATTAAATTTAATAAAATAAGGCATGATAGGGGCTGCAGTCGAATTCTAGAAGCTGCAATATCTTTCATGTTTGCAAACCTCAGCTTCTTTTCTTGAATAAGTTCAAATTCCGACACTTAGAACAGATTTCTAAGTGAACTTTGATGACCTTACTTCTCAATCAGCAATCAGCAATTTCAACTTCAACTACTTCGTATCAGCAATCAGCAAATTTTAAACTTCTATGACTTGCACTTCAAACCAGCAATCAGGAATCTCACACTAGCAAGTTCGTGCTTTTCTCAACTATTTCAACTCAATACAAGGCGTCCCTTAACCAGCAACTTCAACTAAGCAAATCAGATTTCAAACTTCAACTTAGCAAGGCCGTACTTCTCAAGCAATGGCGCACCTCTTTCAAACTTCTATAATTCAAGCAAATCAAATTTCAGCCACTTAAGTCGTACCTTTTACAAGCAAGCTCAATCTTCAGCAAACACTTCTCCACTCAGCAATGGCGTACCTTTCTCAGCAACTTCAATCAACTCTCAAGTGCGCCCCTTCAGCAACTTGCACTCCTTGGCAAAATTCGAACTTCTTCAAGCCCACTCAGACTTAGCAAATTCGCCTTTCTCAGTTGTGAAAATGAGTGAAAACTTGCTCATTTTATAGCTAAAATTCAAATTCTAGAAGACGTTAATTTTAGCCAGTGCCATTAAACTCCACTACTCCACTTCAAGAATTCGAATTTTCCCTCTCTGGTGTTTCTGACACTTGTCTCCAGTCGTCGGGAATATTATTCTTCTAGAAACTTGACTTTGACTGGCGTTTTGGATTACTTTTCGAAAAATTCGAATTTAAATTCATCTTCTCTTAACTCACCAGCCGGAGCTTTGTCACTTGAATTCGAATTTTTAACTTCATCATCTGCTCTGGAAAATTCATCTTTGAAGAGTTTAATCAAAATCATCTAGGCAATTCCCTTTGGATTCATCGTTCGAAGAAAATTCACTCTGAAAACTCATTTTATTCAAATTTGCCTTAGAAAATTCAAAATTCTCCCTTAGGAAAATTCATAACTTGAGCACTGATCAAATTCCTCACCGAAAAAGTGTCGGCGAAGCTTGAAAGATTTGGAAATCCATTCATCATCACAAACGTCCGGTACCCAGAAGAAAATTTTCGTCAGAATGTCTCGAATTCATGGGTACCCAACGAACGGGTTCGTTTAATTTTTTCGAATTTTGAACCTTAGAAAAATATTATTTCCATCATTTTAAATTGTTCTTCGCCTGTGATCACTTTGTGTTGTTCTGACCTCTTGAAAAAAATTTGAATCACCTTGCATTATCATCGTCTCTGACTTCATTACTGAGAAAGTTGCTCGTGCTCCGGAAAATTCTATCATCTGAGTTCTAGGCATATTTTCCAAGGAAAATAAATTTGCCTTAGAAAATATTTTAAAATCATCTTGTACTTTTGAAATCTTGCCTTAGAAAAAATTTGATTGCCAGTGGAGAGGAATCTTCATTTAGAAATTTTTTATATTAACTTCATTCCCAGCACGCCTTGCACATTTTATCTCCACTTCATCACTTGGAAAATATTCATTCAAAAGCCCAACGCCTTAGATAATTTTTAACACTTAGAAAATATTTCACTTTCCACTGAGGCGCCTAGCACACTTCAAAACATTTCAACGCCTTCAAGATATTTTAAAATCACCTTATATCACCCTTACTCCCTAGGCGCGCATTTCATTTTAACTCTCAACACCTTGAAATATTTTCCAACGCCTTATATCACCCTTCAAACATTGGCGCATACTTCACACTTAACGTTTTATTCTTAACACCTTCAAAATACTTTCTAACACATTCCAAACGCCTTAGGAAATATTCCTAACACCTTATGACTCCCTTCACACGCCTAGCAAGGTTTTCACAAAGGCCCACCACCTTGGGCGCATTCTACACATGAAGAGGGATGACGCCTAAGCTTTCACCACCTTTCACCACGCTAAGTAACATTTTTCACCTTATTTACCACTCGTATTTACCTTTCACATGCAAACATGGGCGCATTTCCTTGTAGGAGGAGGACGAACTTGCAAATGCCTTCATGTGACTTTTCAACTTCCGTTTTTTGTCTTCATGTGAGCTCATTTGGGCGCATTTAGGAGGGTGAGGAGGACGAACTTGCAAGTTGGGCGCATTTTCATACTAGTGGAGGATGAAATCTCCAACATCTTTGGGTGACCCTTCACCTTCCAAAATTTTGTCTTGACTTGCATGATTTGGGCGCATTTTACCCCCTAAGGAGGACGAGTTTGCTTTGACCTTGTTGACTCTTTGCAAGTTGGGCGCATTTTGATGTGAGAGAAGGATGGGCGCATTTCAATGAGGGTGGCGGATTTTTCATACTTAGAAATTTTTTGAACCTTTTCCTTCCTTCATCTTGGGCGCATTTGGACCCCTGAGCAGGATGAAATTTCGTTGACTTTCTTTGACTTCTGGTGCCTTGGGCGCATTTTGACCCCTCAGCAGGATGAACTCACATTTCCAAAAATTTCTACGCCTCTAGCTGAGATGGGCGCATTTTCCATGCCTGCCGGACGAGACTCCAGACTTAGACAAAATTTTCATCATCCTCGCCAGCTTACGTGCCCTGCTATTTATAGTAAGTTCCCTGAATTTGCGCCTCTGAAGCTCGAAATGGCCTGAAATTTTGAACGTAGCATCTTCATAACCCTGTTAACCTGTCAACACTGCAACTTTTGGTCACCCTGCTATTTATAGCCTGTTTCTGAGGGTGGCTTACTATAAATAGTAAGCTCTTGCTTCTGATAGCTCCCAAGCTCCGATCGACGTGAAATTCGAATGAGGCGACCCTCACCACGCGGACCTCGGCCGGGTCGACACCGGATGCATGCAACCGATTTACTATTTTTAGCATCGCTTCAATTTGACTTACTATAAATAGTAAGTGCCCGCTTGTCCCAAATTTCACCAAAGAATAGCTCAAGGACGCCGGACGCAAAGGGTTTACACGGTTTTCAAGATTTTGACTTTTGATGCCTATTTTAGGTCTTGCCGGAAACCCTAATTCAGATGTATGTATCAAAAGATCTCCGCTTTGCTTCAAGCTTCGCTGCACTCCGCGATCACTGATTTTGAATCATTGAAGCGGCCACGGGCATACCGCTAAAATAGCAAGTTCCCATCGAAAGGGAGAATCCTTGTTTCGGTGATGTCACACCATCGGCTCTCAAAACCCATCGTGAATCACCCATGCAAAGAAAAAGCTCGACATGTAAACCCTAAAATAGCCTCCTGGCGGTCGAATCCGAAGTGGTCATTTTCCTGACTTGCATGTTATATCGCTATGGTCTCAAAAACTCGTGGTTGAATATCCGTGACATGCAAAGAAAATCTCTGATCTCGACTGCGGAATTATGCCTAAGCCTGGATCAAGTAAAAATAGTAAGTTGTCCGCTTTTGCTCAAATTTGGCATGCAAGGCCTCGGGTATCACCTCAATACAAAGCAGGATGATCTAATCTCAAAATAGCCGAAGCAAATTGGGTTCGAATTGCGTGACTTACTAAAAATAGTGTCTCTAATTTGATGAAATTTGGTCGAGAGCCCGCCGATGTCACTGACAACGCTTGTTAAGCTCATGAATTTCATCAATTTTGTTTGACCTTGAATTGACCAAAAGATGAACCCTAATTTTAGACTTCACAACATACATTTAAGCTCAATGACGACACAACCCACCGGAAAGACAGACACCAGAAAAGAGACAGAGCGAGAGAGCGAGGAAAAACCCAAGCCAAAAGACCGGAACGGAGCAAAAATAAGGGGGTCCCCATCTGAATGGGCCGATGTGTGAAAAGGTCACAACAGAAGGTCTTCATAAGTTTCCTCTTCACTTTCCTCTGCACTGCTTTCAGCCATCAGCTGGCATAATCCTCTGCCACGAACAACCTTGGTAGGTTTTATTTCTAAATCATACTCTTGGATTTTAGCCACCCAATTTCCTCTTTTTGTACCAAAATCTTGCTGTGTTAAAATGGATTTGACAGCTGTATCCGGCACTAACACTATTGTATGAGAATTGAGAATGTAGAACCTAAAATACTTGACTGCCTTTACAACAGCAAAAGCGTTCTTTTCAACTGTAGAATATTTGAGCTCATGAAGCTTTAATGGACAACTCATGAAGGCAATAGGAGACTCAATTCCTTCTAAATTTTGCTGCATCAAAATAGCAGACATGGTATGCTCTGAAGCATAACTATACATGATGAAATCTTTAGAGTAATCTGGACTAACCAGCACCGGAGCGTGGGCAATTGCATTTTTAATTTCAGCAAAAGCGGCTTTACCTTCATCATTCCAACGGAAAACAGCTTTCCCCTTCATCATATCAATGATGTGACGTGTTTTCTCAGCAAAATCTGGGACAAATCTCCTCAAGAAATTCACTTTGCCAAAGAAAGAGTGAACAGCCGTCTTACTAGATGGCAAAGGCAGATTTTGGATAGATCTTACTCTCTCGGGATCAATCTTGATTCCTTCGTTTGATACATGTCCCAGGAGTTTACCCTCAGTAACCCCAAAGATAGACTTCTTAGGATTAAGAGAAACACCATGCTTGCGGCACCTTTCCAACACATCTTGTAAATGAAATAAATGATTCTCACGATCTTTTGAAAAGACGGTGAGATCATCCAAATACACCACAATATACCTTCCTAAGATACCACGAAAAGCTAAATCCATTGCTCTTTGAAAGGTTGCCCCTGCATTTATTAATCCAAAAGGCATTCTACGATATGCAAAAGTACCCCATGGAGTAGTAAAAGCAGTTTTATGTCTATCTGCTTCACTTACCTCAATCTGGTTATAGCCTGAAAATCCGTCCAGCATAGACATCATTTGAGAACCTGTCACTGTCTGGAGCACTTGATCCATTATAGGCAAAGGATAATTATCCTTTAATGACTGCTGATTGAGATTCCGAAAATCCACACAAATGCGAATTTCTCCATTCTTCTTGCGTACTGGAACTATATTGGCTACCCAAGTCGAATGATGAATGGGAAAAATAATTTGTGCGTCTAGCATCTTCTGGATTTCTGAATAGATAGTGCCAGAAATTTTGGGATTATACTGGCGTTGCTTTTGTTTAAAAGGAGCTGCATCACTCTTCAAAGGGATTTCATGCTGAACTTCTCCTGACTGAAAAGATTTCAGATCATCATATGAATAAGCTAGCACATCTCTGTACTGCTATAACAATTGAATAATCTGATTTCTCTCCTCTGGAGTACAACTATTACCAATGTTAACCATCTTGGGATCTTCTTCAGACCCAATATTGTACTTGTCATACCCCGTAGGAGAATCTGAATTCACTTGTTGCTGCTTTTTGATATATCGGTCATGCTTGTCAAAAAGCTTTTCCAAGAGATACCAGTCCCTTAGGAATTTTATTCCCCTTTAACTGCAGAATTTCTCCATCTGATTCGGACCAAGTATCTGACATAGAATCTGAAGAAGAAGAAGAATTGCTACCTTCAAAATACAGATTATTAAAACCATCATCAACTTGTAAAAAGTTAATAATCTGTTTATCATCATTGAAAATCTGCCAATGGTCCCAATTATCTGGAACACTAGGCCTGCAGATTATTTCAACAATATACTTATCTTGATTAAAATCAAGATGAGGAATAAGGAGAGTTGCTGAAACAGCAAGAGAATCAGCTCTGTCATTGAATTCTCTTGGAACAACTGAGATGCTGAAAGCATCAAAATCTTGAATATTCTCCCATACCAAGTTACGGTAATGTCGGAGTCTATCATTCCTTGTCTGATAAATATTCCTTACTTGACATATTATCAACTCCGCATCTCCTTGAGCATGCAAATTTTTAATTCCTCTCTGAAGTGCAACACTCATACCTAGTAAGAGAGCTTCATACTCTGCAGTGTTATTAGTATTTGCAAACTGCAATTTGAAAGAATATGGAAAGATTTGACCTTTAGGAGAAATCAGAACCACACCAGCTCCGGATCCATTAGTAGCACAACTGCCGTCAAACTCGAGAATCCAAACATCATTAGAATCATCATTAATATAAAGACTGTTGGATTCTCCTACTTCAAAAGTAGAAGAAAGAGTGTTCTCATCTTCCATGGGAGAAGACTGATTTTCTTCATCTTGAGGAAGAAGTTCAACATCTTTTTCTGTAGTAGAAGATTCAACATCTTCTATCATACGATCAAGGGGATATTCAGCTAGCGTTGAATCTTCTCCATTATTAGAACTTCCTTCATTTACTGAAAAAGTTGAAGAATCAGCAGAACACCAATCTTCAGCAAACTCAGAAATCTCATCAATATGGAGAAAATAGTTCCCGAAACCAGCTGATTCAAAAAGAATTTGAGCATGAGGATCATCAGATTTCTCCACTGTAAACTTGGTTTCTCTTTCAGGAACAAGTTTTTGCACAACACCTTTCACAGGAATTCTGGCCTCTGTCATATCCATGTTGAGCTCGCCTCCTACATCTTTACAGAAATTACGTCCAAGGAGCATTCCATAAGAAGCTGGGACGTCCGCAACAAGAACAGTCATCTTTATCTTTTTCTCAGGAAAGGCTGCAAAGGCGAATTGTGCATCTTTGATTTGCCCGACAAGAGGCACTTGTTTGTTATCCATAGAATAACAATTACCAAAGGTTTTGGTAAGAGTTAATCCAAGGCAATCAGCCACTTTGATTGGCATGACATTATCCGAAGCACCAGAATCTATAATGCAGTTACTTAATTTGAAACCATTAATGAGCAAGGAAATATAGAAAGGATCTATCTTTCCTGGAACTAAGGATGGGATGATAACCAAATTATTGGGCAGATTCTTAGGTTCTTGGATAATAGGGCTATTTGAAACAGGACGAGTTTCACTACTTTTAACAAATTTAACCAATCTCTCAAGCTGATCAGGATTGGCTTGAAGATACTCAACCTCAGACATTTGGATCTTAGTCTTCCTAGCATGGTCAATAATATCAAAAGCTTGGAAAGAATTTGCAAGAGACGTAGATGATATATTCTCAGCTGGCACTTTAGGATTAGATACATTAGTCTTAGGTTCACTAGAAAGAACAGAAGGAGAATTGCTTACTTGATTTTTTGAAGAATCCTTAGTCAAGGTAGGCAATGGCATTCCCTTCTTAGCAATGGTCACCGGCAACTGAACGTTGTTTTTCACCTTTGCTTCTTCATCCTTTTGAGCCAACCGAGTCTGGGATCTTGTGATAACAGCATATGCTTGACTCTCAACATTTTCAGTTTCAGCCGAAATATCATAATGCATGTATCGTATTGTGGAGTTGCCAGCTGCCTCTTCATCTTCTTGATTAAAGACAGCTTCATCTTCCGCTTGGAAATCATTAGAAGATAGTTCTTCTCGATCTATTTCATAATAACCAACAGCTATATTCTTTGGGGGTGCTTCAAGTGCAAGCCTCTCAGGAGGAGGAGGCAATTTATTCTGATTTCTGGCAGCATAGTTAGAAGCAGAATTTGGATATGTCCTCCTAGGAATATCCTTGTATGGAGCAGCAAAAGAAGCTTGTGAAACTTGCTTTTTCAAAGCGAGAAGCTCATTAGCCAACTTCTGTACCATAGGATTAGTAGAAGTTGAAGTAGAAGACTCAGAAATGGAACTTCCTTTGAATCGATTAGGATCCTTCCGGATTTTCCCAGCCAAGATCAAATCATCTTCAATTTCTGTAGCAAGAACTTGAGCATGTGCCAAAGTCGTTGGAGTTGCCCTTCTCAACAGAAAACTGACTTCTGGCAGCTGAGTGTTGATGAAGAAACACTTGAGATTTGCAGGAGTGGGCTGAGAATCAGTAGGAATTCTGTTTGCAATTTTATTAAACTTTGCAATGAATTCACGCATATTCTCATGTGTGTCCTTCTTCATTTGAGTCAGCTGGGCCAGCAATGCATGTTCATCTTCGGCGGGCTTGAAGCGTTCTTCAAACTTAGTCTTGAGGGTATCCCAACTAGTGATATCACCAGCTCTCAAATTGTAAAACCAGTCAGCTGCAATTCCTTGTAGAGTTTCCACAAACAAGCGTACAGCAACATCTTGATGTTCTACTCCTAGAACACCACAAGCCATTGAGAAAGCCTTGATATGCTCATCGGGTTGCTGCTTACCATCTCCATAAAACTTAGGCAGATTCTTGCGTGAGCCTTGTGGAAGAGCATGAAGAGGTGGAGTAAGATTTAAAGGACCAAAAGCTGCTCCCCATGGACCTTGAGCCATTGCTTGAATAGTAGGAACAACTGAAATCAAAGGCTTGAGGAAAAAGGCTGAAAGTTCACTTGGGATGGGCTTTTTCTTCTTGGACGGAGGGAAGCTAGTAGTTCGTGAAAGGGAAGATATACTAGTGAGCAACTCAAACCTAGCTTGTTCACCTGGAGATATTTCTTGAGAACTTTGTCCCTTCTTTCGACGAACGTAATAACGGATTCCTTCCAGTGTAGAAGCTAAATCAGAAACAAGTAAACAAATTAAGAATACTGGACTTCAAAAGAAAGTGAGAGACTTTCAAATGCGTTCGTATCCCCAGCGGAGTCGCCAAAAACTGTTGGTTGAAATCACCATTTTGTATGCTTTCACAAGAATACAAAATTTCCAACCAACAGATACCATGTTAGTTTTAGGATCAGAATTTAAATAAGCAAAAATAGAACATTTTCAAACAATTTAACACAGCATATACCCTGGGAAAACCCTCCTTCTTGAGGGAGAAAAATCCAGCAACAATATATCACTTATATATTGAATAATGAACAGCAATTCACTTTTACAATGAGGCCAATCACAAGGCCAAACTAGCAGCACCACACTTGATGCAATATCAAAAGAATAAGATCGAACTCCTTGAAGAATAATATTGATCTCCTCGAAGAAAAATATCGATCTGCTGATATTGAACTCTTTCAGACTTGTGCACACTTCACTTGAATAGAAAAATGGATGATGATAGAAGTGAACAGCGCCTTCCTTATATACATTTTGATATGGTGATTGTCAAACAACGTGTCCCTTCATGGATGAAAGGTTGGTCTCAAATGAGTGGATGCGTCTTCCACAAAAGATGGCGATTATTTAGATGAAGTCGGCCATCATTAATAAAAAAAAAAAATTACAAATGGAAGTGTCTCTTCAAAAAATCAGCCCCAAATAAATAAATAGCCAACGGCTATATTTAATTTATTTGCTTATTAATAATATCGCTGGAAGAATGAGGCCCGCGACTACAACATCAACACTATCATTCACCCGATGTCTTATTATCATATTGGCCAATCAAAATTGGATTCCAATGTGTTGTGAGATTTTCTGTAACTTGCGGTGAAATATTTTAATTAATTGCTTAAGTTTATAATTTTTCATTGTTATTATAACTTAAGTGTAATAACTTTTTGGAAAGGTAATTTTGTCTCCAATTTGGATGCCTAGGAGGAATAAGGGGCCTTTGCGCATGAAAATGATTATTATTATTTTAAAAGGATATTTGTTTGGAAAAGTAAGTTATTTTATTATTTTAAATTGAGGATTTTCTCTCCCAAAGCTATATAAGGAGTTGTTGGGGATTCATTGTGAGTATGTTGAAGAATGCTATTGTTATGTTGCTGAATTGGCTTTGGATTCTCCAAGTCTTTGAGGACGGCAATCCTTGGGGATTATTCTACTTCTAGAATTGAGAAATATTCCCTAACTAGACTGGTGTGACTCCATCCAGCAACCACCATTGGTATTGATTGAAGCTTTTAGTTTTGGCTTTCCAGTGATGGAGTACTCTGATGTGTTAAGATTTCTTTTAGAGTGTTGATTAGTAGATTTTATTGAAGGTTTTTGAGTTTGCACAGTGAGGATTGTCATTGCTGGCCGAACCATTTCCAACCAGTCGTACCACTTCCAATCAGACGTACCTTTCATAAGTCCATACCATTTGCCAGAGTCAACGTGAGGGGTAAATATCTTTGTTTGCATTGGTTTTGGTGCTGACTTAACCCCTATTGGATGGTCGTAGAGATTGGAGGGTGCAGGTTTGAGTTTGTGAGGCTATACCATTCCTACAAGGGGGGTGGTGTGTGAGTCTAAGAGGAGAAGTGCTTGTCCTTGGGAGGTCCAATCACTCCTAAAAGTGGCACCGAGCACCTTGGAGGAGGTTTGCAAAGTCTCAAGGGTGCACTTTACTGTTTTCTATGCACTAGAGGAGCTGTACCATGCCTTGTTTATGCTGGTCAAGTGATTTTTTGAGTCTGTGACAGACCTGTAGCTGCTGTTCAAACATTATCAGACCATAATAGCCCATTCCGGGGAAGTGAGGAGTTGATAGAGTGAGCTGGAAACATTGTTCTAAGTAGACATTGGTCACTGGGTAGATTTGAGAGTGAGTCATTGGAGATTTATAAATCTCTATCTTGCTGTCCAGACTGCTGCAGCGAAGATTCAGACCTGTACCAGTCATTTATTGGCTATCCTCTTTAGGTATGCATGCTATTTCAATGGTGAGTGGTTAGTATCCTAAATGGTGATACTTTGGGGGTGTTATAGTTGGTTTCATTTCATATCATTGTCTTGAATTTAAATGAATTGTAAGAGCTCACCATTTAACACTGGAAGGTAGTACCACCAGTGATTTTGTTCTTGTTTCTTGCTGTTATATATCCCGCTACATAAGTAGTTTTATTTACTCACCCCATTGCATAAGTGGCTATTGTTTTCACGACCCCATTGAATAAGTGCTTTGGCACTCACTCAACACGGAAAAGTGGAAGAGCTTGTTTTTACAGTTCATTATTATATCAGGCTATCAGCTTTCCCACTGCAAAGTAGATGTGCTCAACTTACCCCACTGAATAAGTGGTTGTTATTTTCAGAAGCTTTATTTTCAAGTATAATTTGTAATCCTGTACACCGTATGCTCTCACCTTGCTCACATTGGGAACTTGGTGATCAGAAAGTGGAAAGGAAGCTGCAGTTAGTTTGTAGCTAACAAGTTTATTTTAAAAAAAAAAAATTAAGGGTGATTATTACATCCACCTTTATAGGATTCATAATATTAGAACATTTGAGCATTTTCTTTGCCAAATTGTACTCCTTTACTTAATAGATCTTCCTTTCTTATAGTCTGGAAATAGGGAAAATCTGCGCTGGAAAGTCACAAACCCTGGTGCCTTGTCTCTTTCCAGTAAGAAGACTACTTCCTCGAGCTTTTCCTCAGTAATGCAACCTGTTTTCTTTACATCTCCCTCTTCTGTAATCAGCATTGGTATTTTTGTTAAGGATTAATCAAAAGAAAAACCCTTGACTTGTAATTTTGTAAGTTCTACAGCAGTACTAGAAAGACAAGAAAACCCTTCTTCACAATGCTCAGCAACACGTAGAATCAGTTGAAGAGCTAAGAAACCTTTGTTTACCATGCATGAAACACTCAGAGAATCTTGAGAAAGGGCAATGATAAAAGACTCGTTGGCTTACTCCTCACAGTTTCTTCCCAATGTTTCTTAAGACGCACCACTTATCAATTCTTCAAGGTTTCTATTTGCAAAAAGTATTTGTATTTTGTTCTATTCAAAGCATTATGTTCAGCTTTAAGTGCTTTTGGCACACTAGATGCTTCTATATGCATACTTGTTTTAGCCCATATACTTACCAATATTGCACAAATTTTATCGTTAGATGCAATCTATAG
>VDFB02218415.1:0-15125 GCA_007258455.2 Sequoia sempervirens | reverse complement strand
TGGAATTTTCTCACTTGTAGGCAATATGTAATGGAGGATCAAATTTGAGGAATTCTCCAAGGAAGCATATGAGTGCCAAACAAAGTGGATGGGTGTTTGAATCCCAGTATCCCGCCCAAATAATCTTTGATCATTTAATTATATGGTTTCTTCCAAGGCCTAGAGTTTGAATTATTGTTCATATGTCCAATTATACCTACAATTTATAGGTTTAGTATTATAGTCTTCTACAACTCTTATAAAAAATGTTATATTAGTACTTATTACAATTTGTTGTCTTAAATGTGGTTACATAACAAAACCACCTTTGCTATCTTCTGATGTTTTTCACATTGTGTTAGGGAAAGGGAACCTTCCCTTGATATATATCAAGTTAGATCAACTCTTTAACCCCATGACCACCATGAATTTCAGCTTGAACTATCTTCAATAGAGGTTGATTAGTCATGAACCATGGAATTTGCGACAATGAGAAATAATAGATTCTAACTAGCTAAGATTTGATGGTTCACACTTTTTTACATTGAAAAAAACTTTCAATATTGTTAATTCAGGTGGAGAATTTGTTGCAATTATTTTGTTGTAAGAATAGAAACTTTAGGAGATGTTAGAATGTGGTAGAGAATATCAATGGAGAAAGCAGTTCCGTTGTAAGCCCAAAAGATGAAATATCAAATATTTGTTTCAAATCACATAGGGCTATCAGCACATCGCCTAGCAAAGAGATAGGTGAGAGAACAATATTTCCTCAAGGTAGAGGTATCTTTCCCTCAAACACTATCTCATGTTCAAATGGGGTACTTGAAAAATGTGCAAGAGGAATAAAGAGAAAATAGACTTGGCACAATAAAGTAGTATCTATTAGTCCTGCTAATAATTTTGTTGATTCTACTAGTTGTGCAAGAATGACTATTGTCTCTATGGAAAATAGTAATAAAGTAAATATGCATGCTCTTCATTCTGAGATACTAGAGTTTTCCAATAATGCAAGACCCAGTGACACCATATATCAACAAGCACAAGCAGCAACTGAATGTATACGCCTCGTAGTAAAATAGTGTTGGCCTAACAAGGACATGGAGGTTGGTCATATGGTTTTTTCTCTCTAGACTACTACTTTGAATTCTAATTATGTAAAAATATCTTAAGTTGAAAAAGATTTATATGTTTTTCC
This sequence comes from Sequoia sempervirens, assembly GCA_007258455.2. Classification (NCBI taxonomy): domain Eukaryota; kingdom Viridiplantae; phylum Streptophyta; class Pinopsida; order Cupressales; family Cupressaceae; genus Sequoia; species Sequoia sempervirens. Next base: position 13,951 of record VDFB02218415.1, on the reverse strand, counting down.
ATATTTATCAAGTTAATTTGTGTGTTTATTGAAATTTTAGACATAATTATCATGCACCTATTTCATATAGGTATTATAATCGAATTATTTCTCTGAAGAAAAACTAAAAACAATATTTCAGCTAAGCAACTAGCTATTTATTCGAAGAATAATACTGAGTTTGATTTGGTCATTGGTTTCTTTAGCATTTTTATATTTTCTTCCCAAACTTTTGATATTGTTAGGTTGAATTTCTTTCCTATATAACTGGAGGATATTTTAGGACTTGAGATATTGTAGTTTAAAATAGAAATCAATTTGGTTGCATGCCTTTAGTATGTTAGCTTTTTCTCCTAGTGTAGATGCAATGTTCCATTTGATATAGTTTGAAAATGCATCATAAGTTCATAATTGATTTCCTCTTTTGATGACAGTTAGGTAGGATGTGTCAACAACACATATTTGGGATTCATTTGTTCTATCATTTGTCTTTGTAGTAACTAGAGATGGTTTCTTTTTATTATCATTGTTTATGGTGACTACATAACAATGATTCTCCATTCATCCTTTTTTCTTTCCTTAGGTTTTTCCTTCTTTATTTCTTCCTTTGTGCTTTATTTTGCATTAGTTTTTTTTTGTGTGTATTTCAAATGTAGTGATCTTCTATTGTATTCTTACAAGTTTGCAATTCCATTTTTCTATGATTATGTAGGATTTCTCCTTATAGTATGCATGTTCATGTCTCACAAAATAATAGGTTTTTATTTGATGTTTTCCATATTTTTACATATTTCACAAATGAACTTTTCCTTAATCACAGTGACATTGACATCGTTGAACTTATCGACAAGTTGTGTCAAACCACACATGAAACTAATCTTGGAGAAGGAGACCCACTTTCTTTAATCAAGGAACTCACAAAACAATTCACATATTGTAGCTGGTGCAAAAACCTACATTTAATAGAGTCTGCATGCATGCCTATAATAAAGTTTAGTTGGAATACTTGTATAGTTGTCTCTTCAAATAAAGGATCTTGTTTGGAACCTATTGCCATTGATATTACCATAGGAGGAAGAAATGGGTTAACTAAAAATGAAAATGATCATCACTCAAATGTGAAACTTGAGAGAGATAAAAACATCCATAGTGGTGTAAATACAAGGGAGTTTGTTTTCCATAAGTTGCATCAGTTCCCTTGTTTGGCTCCCTTGGTGAGAAGTACTACCTATGAAAAGGAATTTTATCTTGTAATTCATCTGATAGAATTGCTACAATTTTGAATACAATGCTAAATTATTCTCTTGTAGGTTCTCCTATTAAAATCATATATGCATCATAAAGGATTGAACAAATTGTATAGGGGCAGTTTATCACTGATGCTAGTATTCTACCTAGATGTATGTCCATTAATAACTCATCTTATTTATTTCTATAGTAGACATACTTCAAATGTTTTTGGGATTGGTTCTCTGTCAACATTAATAGATCTTAGGTCTCAAATTTTGCATTGTCTCACTATAGTATCAAAGAAATATAAGATTTAAACCTTCAAACAATAATTATTTTAGTGTCTTATGTTTTGAATTAGGTGCTTAAATGAGGACATTATGTAGCTAATCTTCATTGAATAATGTTGTTTCTACAACAAATGTTTCCAGCATCTCTAGATATGCCTCTATCTTCAATTTCTTTGAAACAAGTTGAACCCTTGTGCTTGTTTGGCAAAGATTCTTCTATTGGGGAACCTATGATTAAAAGGGGAAAATATGTTATAAATCAATTTTTCAAGCTTATTAACACTTTTGTTGGATCCCCAAATCTAGGAACCTTACTTAAGGGTTTTCTAGCCTTTTTCAGCTTATGTGTAGAATTTTCCCATATGAGAATTGTTTTACAAGTAAGAACATTATCTACTTACAACAGTTATATTAGAAATCTTATAGGATAGTTTAATATTTTTTTTCTTCTTCGTTCAGGGTAAGGATGGAAATCCTGGTGGGCTATTCTAGTAAAGTTAAAGGTAAATGCCAGCTTCGCTGTACTTTGAGGACCCTATGCAATGAGTAAAATACGGTGTAGGTCTCTTCCCTGGTGTGCCAGCTGCAGTGGCCAGAGACATTTAGACTCCTCAAGCACGTCCTGCAGCCTGACAGTGGAAAGACAATGACATAGGAAATACCAAAAAAAGAAAAAATCTTAGGGGCAATCATAAAATCTTTTAATTATTTTCAGACATTGCAATATGGAAAGGTCCCACTAATATTTTTTGTCTTTTTGAAATGCATAGGGTCCCTACTCACAATGGAGCGAAATTTTCCTTAATCTGGGCTGTAAATATTCACCAAGTGATTTGTATCCCATTCCTAAATTAAAAAAAACAAAAGAAAAATGGTTAAACTATCCTATAATATCCATTCAATTTGACAGGTGGTGTTCACTGTACCAATTCCTTTTGTATGAGGTACCCTGCTGGCTGATAAGCCGTAAAGGTGAAAAACCAATAAGGGTGTCTTGATATTCATGTGGATCCATTGAAGTGCCCGCCAGCCGGAGCAATTATCTTGGCAAATATTATTTCCCTTTTAATCGTCCTAATGAAAATCTTGTCAAAACAAAGCAATATAAGCCAAACTTGTTTCAAAAGAAACGCAAGAGGAAAGGCTTCTGAAGATGCGAAAAACAGCCGTAGGAAAAACAACATTATTCGGTTAGCTGCTACAATGCCCTTACTTGAGCACCTGGAATCAAACATTGAGAAAATTATTGTTTGAAGATTTAAATCTTTATATTTTGATACCAGGTAGATCAGATAATCCGATCTACTGACTATTAATGTTGACAAAGAACCAACCCAAAAAAAATCGAAGTATGTTCTACTATAGAAATAAATAAGACGAGTTGTTAATAGACATACCTCTAGGGACAATACTAGCATCAAGATCAACGAATAAGATGATAAACCGCCCCTATTCACTTTGTTCAACCCTTTATGATGCATATATGATTTTAATAGGAGAACTTGCAAGAGAATAATTTAGCATTGTATTCAAATTTGTAGCAATTCTATTAGATGATTTACAAGTTAAAATTCCTTTTCATAGGTAGTACTTCTCACCAAGGGAGCCAAAGAAGGGAACCAATGTAACTTATGGAGAACAAACTCCCTTGCATTTACACCACTACGAATGTTTTCATCTCTCTCAAGTTTCACATTTTAGTGATGATCATTTTCATTTTTAGTTAACCCATTTCTTTCTCCTATGTTAATATCAATGGCAATAGGTTCCAGACAAGATCCTTTATTTGAAGAGACAACCACACAAGGATTCCAACTAAACTTTATTATAGGCATTTGTGCAGACTCTATTAAACTTAGGCGTTTGGATTAGCTATAGTCCGTCAATTGTTTTGTGAGTTCCCTAATTAAAGAAAGTGGGTCTCCTTCTCCAAGAGTAGTTTCAAGTGCAGTTTGGCACGACCTATCAATAACAATGATGTCAATGTCGCTATGACTAAGGCAAAGTGTGTTTGCGAAATATCCAAAAATATGGAAAACATTAAATAAACACCTATTATTTGTGAGACATGAACATGCACACTATAAACAGAAATCCTACAAATCATAAAAAAAAATGGAATTGCAAACTTGTAAGAATACAACAGAAGATCACTACATTTGAAAGGCACAAAAAATATCTAATCCAAAATAAAACACAAAGGAAGAAATAAAGAAGGAAAAACCCAAGGAAAGAAAAAAGTATGAATGGAGAATCGATGTTATGTAGTCACTATAAACAATGATAATAAAGAGAAACCATCTCTAGTTACTACAAAGATATATGATAGAACAAATGAATCCCAAATATGTGTTGTTAACACATCCTATCCAACTATCATCAAAAGAGGAAATCAGTTTTGAACTTATGATGCATTTTCAAACTATATCAAATGGAACATTGCATCTACACTAAGAGAAAAAGCTAACATAGTAAAGAAATACAACCTAAAATATCTCATTTTAAACTGCAATATCTCAAGTCCTATAATATCATCCAGTTATATAGGAAAGAAATTCAACCTAACAATATCACAAGTTTGGGAAGCAAATATAAAAAGGCTAAAGAAACCAATGTAGCCAAATCAAACACAGTATTATTCTTCAAATAAATAGCTAGTTGCTTAGCTGAAATACTATTCTTAGTTGTTATTAAGAGAAATAATTCAATTATAATACCTATATGAAATAGGTGAATGCTAATTATGTCTAAAATTTAAATAAACACACAAATTAACTTGATAAATGCAGGAAAACATACAGATTTTTTCAACTTAAGGTACTTTCACATAATCATAAATCAAAGTAGTCTAGAGAGAAACAAGCATATGACCAACCTCTATTCCCTTGTTAGGCCAACACTATTTTACTACGAGGCGTACACATTCTGCTACTGCTTGTGCTTGTTAATATATTGTGTTGCTGGGTCTTGCATTATTGGAAAACTCTAGTATCTCATAATGAAGAGCATGCATATTTACTTTATTACTGCTTTCCATAGAGATAACAGTCATTCTTGCACAATTAGCAGAATCAATAGAATTATTAGTAGGACCAATGGATACTACTTTATTGCGCAAGTCTATTTTCTCTTCAGTCCTCTTGCACGGTTTTCAAGTACCCCATTTGAACATGAGATAGTGTTTGAGGGTAGGATACCTCTCCCTTGAGGAAATATTGTTCTCTCATCTATCTCTTTGTTGGGTGATGTGTCGTAGCCCTATGTGATCATAAACAAATATTTGACATTTCATCTTTTGGGCTTATAGCAAAACCGCTTTCTACATTAATATTATCTGCCACATTTTGACATCTCTTGAAGTTTTTGTTCTTACAACGAAATAATCTCAACAAATTCTCCACCTGAATTAATAGTATTGAAAGGCTTTGTTAGTGCCAGAAAGTGTGAACCATCAAATCTTAGCCAATTAGAACCTATTATTTCTCATTGCCACAAATTCCATGGTTCATGACCAATCAACCTCTATTCGAGATAATTCAAGCTGAAATTCATGGTGGTCATGTGGGTAAAGAGCTGATCTAACTTGATCTATATCAAGAGAAGGTCACCTTTCTTTGACACACATTTTAACCTGAAAAACATTAGAAAACAACAAAGGTGTTTTTGTTATGTAACTGTTATCAGCAAATAATGCACCCTTGTTGAGTTGCAAAACTCATCCTACTATGAAACATGGGATAACTCCTCTAATTGTGGGCTCAAGATGTGGGATTTAACCTCCAGAGAGGGTTGGTTCCCTTGGGTTTATCACCTAAACTAACCAAATGTGTTTTTCTCAGACTTTGAACTGCTGTTTTGACATACAACTAATCAATTTTTCAGCTGCTTATGCACAACATAAGTGTTCGACATATCTACGTATAAGTATTTCATTGAGAGGTCTATGTTTTCTTGCAATTTTAGAAGGAAGAATGTGTGTTTTTCTTCACAACTAACACCTGTTTGAACTATGGCAAACAATAACCTATACAAATATATCTTTTCTGCTTGAAAATGATGGAAGTAAGACATTCATTCAAGGATTTGCACATAAAAATCACAAAAAATGCCATCAATTACCTCACACATGCAACCAAGACAGAAACTTTGAAGGCCAAAATGCTCATTTTATTGATAGAAGATGTGTTTACAGAAATACATAATCTGAAAACATGTGTCTTTTACTTGATAACTGTGTTACAAAGTATTTAATAATCTGAAAACATGTGTCTTTTACTTAATAACTGTGTTACAAGTACAAAGTATTTATTTTCCGTCTCAAGATTGAAAATCTGAGTTACAATGTCAAAAATGACCAGAAAGAAACTTTAGCCAAGTTTACAATACTGCATCAAAGTGAAAAGAACTGTTTTACAATGAGACTAAAGGTGCGGTCCCATGGAGGGGGGGTTCCTAAAAAATTTCAGCGGTGCTGCTGAGAATTTTTAGGAATATTTTAAAGATAGTGGTCCCATGAATTCAATTTTGCAATTCAGCTTATGAGTTTGAGCTCCAAAATTCAAGGGATGAAGTGGAGTAATTTGATAAAAATTAATAAACAAATAAAAATTCTCTCATTTTTTAGTTTTTTTTAGGAATTTAAAATTCAAAGTGATAGACAAGTGGCAAAATTCCTAAAAATTCCTAAGCTGTAGGGGCAATTTCTAGCCCCACCTCAATTTCACCCGCTGAAATTTGCAGTCCTAAAACGTAGGGGTTGCTATTTTTCAGGAGGAGATTCCAATTAATCCTGCAGCATAATTTTTTTTCTCCATGGGACCACTTGATCCATGAAAATAGAAGCCCAAGCCCCCCATGGGACCATACAGTAAGCTTCCCTTTTGTCTCTCCTACGCTGGAGGAAAAGTAGGACAGCATCTAATGACCATTAAATAATTTCCACGTTTGACTCCCTTGAAGAATTCTCCAAAAGGTTTCAATTAGGCGATGAGAGGAAGAAATGCTGACTTTTCAACTGTTTTCTCCTATATCCGCTCTTTAACTAACGAGATGCTTGCACATGTTGTCTCCTGTTCAAACTACCTCCCTATATGCTCTCAACTGCTCTTCCAGTCACCAACCGACCCCTATATGTTCTCAACTGCTCTTTACCCTGTCAACTCCTATCATAAGAGCTTCCAACTGTCCCTTAAACCTATCCAACCAGCTCATACCACTTTGACTGCCACTTGCATAATAATAGGACATGAATATCCAATAAATTTTAATTAAAAATGGATCTCTTTAAGGCGTAGGATAAAGCTTAACTGCTTCATTCAGCACTATCTCTGCCTATTCAAAAACCTCTCTTGAGTCTGTTTAGGATTGTCGTTCACTGTCTATACCTTTTTACTGATCCCTCTATAGGTTGTCTTCACTGTAAACTGTCTCCATCATGACACCACAGACCATCACTATAGATTGCCTATTTACCTTCCACTCCTCTCACCATATAAGACTTATCACATTATCATGCTTATAGAAGATGAAATGCACAAGATTTGTGTTCTAAAGTCTGCTGTCACATTATAGTCATAATCATAAACATAAATCACAGCCATAAACGACTAGCTTTGAAAGGGCTGTGTTTTAGTTCTCATAAGACCGGGACTAATCCCTATAACATTTCAACTGCCTTACTGTGACTGGTGCATCTCACATTTCTCTGCTCCTTATTTATTTCTCTCTCATTATTTCCAACTTGTGACAAACACTTACAATAGTAAACCAGGCAAAACATAAACCCTCAGCCAAGGATACAACATACACATCACTATATGTGAATAATCCTGACAGTGTTTGTTACTGACCTGAGTGAAAATAAGGAATTCAACACTTGTAGTCTCAATTACCATAGTCTAAAGATCTATGTCTTCTTACTAAAGCTCTATCTTTACTATCTATCCCCTTCCCCACATTATAACTGCTGGTCTTTCAATAGGAGCAGGCCCATGTCTTCCTTTGACTGCTATGAGACTATCCTCCAGGCTTGTCTCAGTATCATAGATCATCTACATGTCATGTCTTAATCCTCTGGACTGTACTTTGAATTCATACAAAATCCCTGTTCTTTCACTGTGACTGGCTGCTCCTTTATCTTGACTGTAAGGTGCCCTCTAAAATGACTTCTGTTTTTATGAGAGTCATATGGCTATCTCTTTATGACCAGAACGTGCAACTCACCTTCCTCTTCATGAAATTTTGACCACTATTCATTTGTCATTGTCATATGCCTTTGCTTAGCATTTTTTGCTGTCATCAAAGCTCTTCAAATCACCACTATCCTCTCCTGTGCTGTACTACTTCTCATGACTGTCCTTTATGCAAATAACCATTGCCAACAAGGTCATGGCTTTGGCTTTTAGACTTTGATACTGTAACACTGCTCTTTTCCTTCTAATGGTGATATCTTCATGGTGACCCCCTTAATGACATGACTGTCTCACTTTAGGTTCCTTGATATCTGTGACTGTCATACATTCCTGTATCCTGTCTTTTCTATCTGCTCTTGGACTCAAATGATTGATGTTTCTCTTTCATGGACTGTTACTGTGATCCTTTTCATGCCTCCCATAAGGATTTCAAAAGCTTTCATGCATTCCTCAATAGGATTGTTGAACTATCACAGATCTTGGAACGAATTCAAAACCTTGAAGATGTATTATTTTGTCTATCTCTATGCATGCTTTTGCATATGCTATCTCATTCAACACTTTGTAAATGTTTGGCACAGACCAATTATGCCAAAAGACTATTACTCCAGCTCTGTCATGTCTTGGTCAGAATTCAATCATGTTGTCATTACTCACAGTCAATACTGTCATAGCCTCCAAAACTGATTTAATTTGCCATGAGTTTTCCACCCAAAACTGGACAATTCTTCAAGGGACTGCCACTCACTATTCACTGTGATATTCATGTTTCCAAATGAACATAGGTCTGTCCTTTTGAAACATGAATAGCTTCAACCTCTTAATACTGCCCTTGAAAGCATGCCACTCTTTATCAACCTTTGTTATACTTTATGCCTTGTGGTATTGTTCCTTTACTGTCTAATATTATTCCAAGGATCTGCCCTATAACAATTTGCATGATCTTGATATTTTGACGGTGAAACATCAACCCCAAAATCATGCATTTGTATTCATCACAACAAACTGGCATAGGGTTTTCACAAATGAAGCAAACTTGCCTCTTCCTTGAAACCTTGGCTATGCTTATCATGTAGTCTTGATTCAATTAGATATAATCATGACTGAGAACAAAAACAAGATCACATTCTCAGTCATAAAGGCATGCATTTCATTTCTTTGATTCTTTATATTGCAAAGTGATTGCCTCCTACCCACAGTCATAAATAAACTTTATCACAGTCGTTGACATCTTTTAAGTTTGATGAGTCACTGCCTTATCTGTGCTTCACAGTGAAAAATGATAAAAGTTTGCTGTCCTGCTGCTGTCCTAGTCCTACTTTGTGAGGTTGCTCATTCTTACAAGTCCTTTACATTATATCTTTGACATTGTCTCATACTCCTCCTTTTCTTCTTTATGGCTGTCATCTTCTTGCTGTTTGGATTATCATTTGGGAAACTAGATGACTGTCATGCATCCTTTCATTTTCATCTCCACTAGCCTTGGAAAATACATTGGTGTAAGCTTGCCTTTTCTAGCGCATAATCGGCCCTCTATGACAGTCATCTATCTGTCCTTTGAACATAGGACTGTCCTTTGCACTATACATTGCTTGTCTGATCTTCTCCATTGGTACTGATACTAAAGACTTAAAATGAGTTCAAACTGCATTCTACAGAGCATGCTCTTTATGGCTGTCTGATATTTTAAGTCAATCCCCTGTAAAGTATAGTTGCAAATTCATGCCCCCTTTCTATGGTCTGCCTTTTGAAACATGTACAGTCACCCTTTCTCTTGACTGTCTTCTAGACCATGACAGTCTCATGACTGAATATAGGTTTGCCATTATCATTTCCACCGTACTGTGCATTCTTCCTCAAGGAAAACTTGCTAACACTACCATCCTCTTGATCCTTCGATGTTTATTGAAATTTTTATGTATGTTGTCTTTTGTAAGCACTTGGTTTAAAATGTGCTAGCTGCTCTCAGGTCTTCATATGAATGACTAACCTATAACTTCCCTTATGATGCTCTATTCATATGCATTCCTTGAAGCATATTTTCATGTCACTCACACTTTTTAGCTTTCAAAGACACTTTTTCACAAGTTTGTAATGAAAGCTTCTTCACATGTACAGTGACAAACCCCTTGAATCTCACTTCCATAACTTATACGATGCCTATGGAAGGAGAGACTGCAAAGACTTGTGAGAACCGTCCCAAGTCAAATTCAATTGGGCTTACATGTACTACCCACACCCAAAATCAAAAAACACAAGCATGGACCCCAAGGTTTTGTGCATAACCAATCTTGAAAACATGCACTATGCTCTTCCCCTGTACGGGAGCAATGCATCTTATTTTAATCAAAAGAAAAATTCTTCTGTAAGATTGCTAGGAACATGGAAGAAGTCTGCAAAGACTTGTGAGAACCACCCCAAGACAAGTTCACTTGGGTTCATTTCTACCGTCCACATCCAAAACTACATGAAGTCCAATATTATGTGCATTCCGAATCTTTATAACACACCTGATTCTCTTAAGATATCAGAGAGCAATACATCCTATTTAATTTCAAAAGTCCTTTCTGCAAGTTTGCCAAGAACGTGGAAGAAGATTCTGAAATGAATTTAACAAGTAAGCTAAACTGGGTCCACTTCTACCATCAACATCAAAAATCAAATAATACAACATAGTCCAATGCACTTGCTTATAATAATGATTGAACCTTTTATCTACCCAAAGCAATGGAGCTTCTATTAAACAACAACCATAGAATTCCATGACTTCATTCAATTGTATCATACACAATCATAAATTTGAACTATGAGTTCATTTCCATGATTCCATCACCGACAGCAACCATCAAATAGTGCAACATTGGTATCCAAAGTAGATACTAATAGCAAGGCATTTTTCTGTGAACTAAGCATTGGAACTTTCATTCAAATCCCCAGAAATACATGGCTTCCCCTAATTTAATTGCTACCTATTTATGGGTCCATTTGTGGCAACATCAGCATGAAATAGTACCAGTACGGTGTCCAAAGTGGATTCTAACGATTGACTTTTTTCTCTAGATCAAGCATCATAAGAAATGTTAAACAAAACCTTAGAAATTCCATGGTGTCTGTCAATTTTATTCCTAAGATCCTCAATTTGAATTATGGATTCGTTTGCACCACAACAACATTTAAATAATAGTACAAGAACACTGCCCATAATAATTGACTGTTTTCTCCAGAACAAGTACTACCACGAGATCTTAATCAAAACCCTAGAATTCCATGGATTCCCTCAATTGCATTCCCACCATGTTCAATATGAATTATGGGCTCATTTGTATCGTCTTTAACACTCAATTATATGATAGGCATGCCAATGATTGGCAGTTTTCTCTAGACTAGAAATGTAGCAAAACTCCATTAAACCCCTGGAATTCCATTGCTTCCATCAGTTTTAAATTTCGACCATCTTGAATTTGAATTGGGAGTTCTTTTATATAGATATCAACAATAAAATTACAGTACAAGAATGGAGTCAAGTGTGCATCTAATATTTGACTGTTTTCTGTAGATCAAGCAGCACGGGAGACCTCTATCAAATTTCCAGGACTCGAGCGCTAATGATTGATAATTTTCTTGGGATCAGACAGCAGGAGACCTTAATCAAAATTCCATAATTCCTTGACTTCCAACAGTTTTATTTCAACCATTTTGAATTTGAATTATGGATCCATTTCTAACAGCATCAAATTTAGAATTATAGTACAAGAATGGTGTCGAATATGGGTGCTAATGATTGACAGTTTTATCTAGACCAAGTAGCACCGGAAAACTAAATGAAACAATCAATCAATCTATCAATCTCATCAATTTTAGTGCTACCACATTCACTAGAAAGAATCACTATTCAAAATATAGAACAAGAATGGCGTCCACAGTGGGTACTAATGATTATGAGCCCAACATCGTAGGAGATCTTAAATAGTTTTATTGATACCATTTTCCTTTTGAAGTGGCTTTCTTTTTTCCTTTTACTTTTGTTTTTTTTTTCTTTTGAAGGATCTTTACCCTGTCCAGCTTCACACAAATCATTATAACTGCATCTTTTCTTATTATCACAATCATTTGCAATTAATAATACTAATTCTTGTAGCAACAGGGTTTTTCCTAACATATCTCTAGCACACGATTTCCACCAGAACTTTACAAACAGATCAAATCTAAACTAAACAATTTTAGCCTTCTTAAATAAAGCTCAGCCCATGACATACCTCAAAACAGCCATGTAAGCGCCTATCAGAACAGTTGTACAGAAACAGAGGCAAGCCAGACCTTATAGCTTTAACTCTGTCAAGAAATTCGATTGGCAATGCTGCACTACCACATTTTCAATATTGCAACACAAAGTTAGCTACGGACAAGATCTTTTACAACCAGCCCACTTAATTATCAAGAAAGCAAAAAACAAGAAAATCGAGAAGCAGAAAGTGAGGAAAGAGAATGTTATGAACCAAAAAGGTGGCACTGAAGTTGAACTGATATCATTTCTTCATCGCAGAAGAAAATGAAACCTCCGAGGCTTGTCTGAGTGCGTGACGAAGAAGAGAAGACCTCTGATTGGTGTGATAAATATGTCTCTGCCGTTCTATTCCGAAAAGCTGACGACGCCATGGCGGGCGGGCGCCTGCCTTAACCAATTACGTAATGCCTTTTTATATTATCCTCCAGTCGACGTATCTTCGCGTCCTGAAGACTAAAGGGTCCCATACATTATAACCCATCGTAACTGCACTTCATTAAATCTGTTTGGGTCTTAACTTACCGTCAAACGTCAGTTGAATTAGACATCTTTAAGTTTGTTTGGATAGCTACTGCCATCTTGTCCCTATCTTATCGTCTCGCAACTACCTGTGGAAGATTTTCTTCCCTCACGCAATAAACTCTTTCGAATCAGTTAACTAAATGTCCAGACATGACTGTCGCCATTGTCAAGGCCATAAAGGGTTTTAACCATTAAATTAATATACAATTCTTTACCTATTTCCCTAACTATTTACTTCTAGGCCTTGAAAGCGACGCTTACACACAGAATAAACAAACTTAATTCAAATACCTACCTTTGATGCTCTGAAGGACCTTTGTAACCTTCATCTTACATCCTTCACAGTGGATATAAACCTTCAACACCCATGTCTACACATCAAAATAAACGCACCATAAGCTTTAATATTCCATACATTTCTAACTAGTTTTCAGTTTCTTCACACATACAATTCTCTCTCAAATAGCTTTCCTGAAAGTTTTCAGTTTCAAATACTGATGAGTGCAATGGAGTGGGTCCTAACATCTTTGGATTTTGATCTATTTTTAATGTTTAAATGCATATGAAATCCTCATATGACTTTATCTCTCTTGTTGCCTTTCTATTTCTCAAATTGAGATCTAAATTCTACTTATTTTTTCATTGGATCGGTTTCCTTATTGTGGCACTTCCCCATGCTTTCTAGATTTTAAATCACTTTAGATTCTAGTCAATGGGTCTCTAGCGCCTATGTAAATTTTGACTGGGTTTTATTTTTCATAGATGATGTTCATGGCAACTGAACCGATGGAACCATTGATGTTCATTTTCTTCTCGCATCCAATTTCATCTGCGTGAGCTTTTTTCAATTTCCAAGTTTGTGTCGATGATAGCTCTAATGGAGAAAAAAGATGGGTCCCAAGGTTTTTGGATTTCAAACCTTTGTAGACTCTATAATCACTCCTTGCATCCAAGATCCTTCTTAGGTGACTTTGTTCTACTGATATGTTTTTTACGCCAAATGCCTGCCTTATGGACATGAGCAAATTCTTCAATCCAATTCTATGCCTAACATAAAGCCTAATTGAAAGCGACTTTGTTCCTTAGGGTAGACACATTTGGTCTGAACTAATATTAATAAAGAATCACAATGATAGAATATTAAATTCATTACATTAAGTACACAATGGGTGTACATCTTGATATAACCAATTATACAATGGTTTAAGAATTACAAACTTTTAATATCATAGACAATGATTACATTAGGTCATAGGCCATTGGTCAATTGTCACATAGATAAGTGATCTCAATATAAAGTATTTGATAAAAGAAAAAAAATCAATTGAAATCACTAGTACAGAAACAACAATAAATTGTTGAAAAAAGTACTAAAAACTGCTTATAAATGACTACAGTTGGTCACGTAACCACTAGTAGTTTATTGCCAGACATATATAACGTGACCAAATTGA
>VDFB02218411.1:0-18386 GCA_007258455.2 Sequoia sempervirens | reverse complement strand
AATGACCGACTACACATGGTGCCTGTTTGCCAAGTTTTCACCATGGTACTTATCCAAAGCGCCTGTTTACCAGGTTTTCACTGTTGGATGAATTATTTCTCTTTACTTTTGTCAATTTTTTCATTTTATTATTATTATTTATTTTTTTTTAATGTATTTTTCCATTTTTTTTTTGTATTTTTAATGGTTGTCGGCTAGACTTTCTGATGCTATGTATAGAACTTGCGTAAATGCAGACTGTTGATTGGCTCTATTAATTGTTCACCATCTAGAGTAGCCAACTGATATGCGCCAGAACCAAATGACGCAGTGATGATGTACGGACCCAGCCAATTGGGCTCAAACTTGCCTGGTTTTTCTCTGTCGGACTGATTCTTAGGATTTTGCATGAGAACCAAGTCACCAATGTCAAATTTTTGAGTCATCACTCTTTTGTTGTAGCTTCTACAAAGACGATTTTGATATGCCTGTAAGTGGTTCAAGGCATTATGTCTGCGTTCATCTAGCATTTCTAATTCATGCAGTCGTGACTGTCGATATTCTTCATCAGTGATTAGACCTTTCATAGAGACTCGTAGGGATGGAATTTCGACCTCTATGGGCAAGATGGCTTCGGCTCCAAACACGAGGGAAAATGGAGTGGCTCCAGTGGGAGTACGGATGCTAGTGCGATATGCCCACAAAGCAGGATTGAGTTGTATGTGCCAATCACGACCAGCGTCATTGACGGTTTTCTTAAGAAGTTTGATGATCGTTTTATTAGACGCCTCAGCTTGACCATTTCCTTGTGGGTAGTAAGGCGTGGAGAAGTGGTGTCGGATATGGAAGGTGTTCACAAAGTTCACGTACATCCTGATTTTTGAAGGGACGACCATTATCTGTGATTATGGATTGTGGAATACCATATCGACAGATGATATAGTTGAGGATAAACTTGGAAATTTGTTTGCTGCAATGTAAGTGAGCTGATGGTTTCATCCACTTAGTAAAGTACTCAGTATGTAATGATGAATTTGTGCAATATTGATCTAGGTAGATGATCTACCTAATGCAGGTTTGTCCCCATTGTGAAGGAAATAAGGAGATAATCAATCAAGTTCCTATGTTGCATGAATCAAAGTCACCGTAGACCGAGCATTACGGCTACATTCCCGACAAATTCAAGTGCATCTTTCTCAATGGTTGGCCAAGTATACCTGTCTCAAGTATTCCTTTGGCTAAAGTAGGACCAATTTGAATGGGATCCGTGATATACCTCATGTAACCTCTCTACTGTTGTTCAGGTTTCCATCGTCAAGACATCGGGCGGAGAGTTATCAAAGATGTGCGGCTGGTAAAGGTGCCACCAGGATGCCGACCGCGTTTTCTGGAGCAAAGGGACTCGCTGGTTGGTTGGATAGGTTGGGGAAGGGTCAGACTTGAGGTAGTCATAAATGTCTTGATGCCATGGAGAATTGGGACCAACAAGCTCGCAAACCATCTCTGATTCTGGTATGTCATATGCAGGAACCAAAAGTTGTTCTACCAAGAATTCAAATTGAGGCACATTACTAGGAATGTCTAGAAGAGAGCCAATTGTGGCCATTGCATCTGCTGGCTTATTTTGTGTTCTTGGAACTTGCTCAAAAGTCACCATGTGGAAATATGTTTGAAAGCTATCAACCATTCGTTTATAAGGCATTAATTTCTCATCCTTAGTGTCATAGTCATCATTGACTTGGTTAATGACCAATTGAGAATCGCCATAGACATGAAGTGTTCTAATTTTCCATTTGATGGCCATTCTAAGTCCTGTGACAAGTGCCTCATATTCTGCCACATTATTTGTACATGGAAAAGCAATGCGGAAGGACTTAGGAATGGAGTCTCCTTGAGGGGTGATAAACAATATTCCTGCCCCCGAGCCATGATTAGTATGAGATCCATCAAAATATAGCCTCCAAGGTGACTGAGGTTCAGTATGAAATATTGACTCATCTAGAAAGTCTGCTACTAGTGGATGATCACCCTGTATAGGTGCCTCTGCCAGTTGGTCTGCTATCACTTGTCCCTTTATTGCCTTTCTTTCAACATACTGAATATCATACTCACTCAAGATCATTACCCATTTTTCCAGGCGACCTGTCAATGCTGCGCGACTTAGGAGATATTTCAGGGGATCAATCTTTGCCACTAAGTGTGTCTGGTGATTCAGCATGTAGTGTCTTAATTTTTTAGCAGCAAAGACAACTGCTAGGCAAGCACGTTCGATGGTTGTGTAATTTAGCTCAAATCCAACTAGTGTCCTACTGATGTAGTATATGGCCCTTTCCTTTTCTTCATGGTCGTTATGTGCCAGTAATGCCCCCAGTGCTAAAGTTGTTGTAGAAATATATAGAATCAAAGGTTTCCCTTCAATTGGTGGCATTAAAACAGGTGGTGACAATAGATATTCTTTTATTTGTTGGAAGGCCTCCTGACATTTATCTGTCCACACAAAAGGGATACTTTTGCACAAAAGATACTAAAATGGGTGACACTTGTCTGCCAATTGTGCTATGAAGTGTCGGATGGATTGTAACCTGCCTTGTAATGTCCTGAGTTCACTTATCCCTTTTGGAGGAGGCATGTCTAATATGGCTTTCACCTTGGCAGGATCGACCTCAATGCCTCTACGAGAAACAATGTACCCCAAAAGTTTGCCTGATGTCACGCCAAAGACACATTTCTTTGGATTCAAGCGGACCTTGTATTCTTCCAGTCTCTTGAAAATTTTGTCTAACACCCTCAAGTGGATCTTTCATGTCAAAGATTTTGCCAAAAGGTCATCTACATAATCTTCCATTATATTGTGCATCATGTCATGGAATATGGTTGTCATGGCTCTCTGGTATGTGGCACCTGCATTCTTAAGACCAAAAGGCATGACATTCCAACAGTATGTGCCCCAAGGACATATGAAGGCTGTTTTGTGTTGATCTTCAGGAGCAATACGAATTTGGTTATAACCGGAAAAACCATCCATGAGGGACAACATCTCATATCCTGCCGTAAGGTCCACTATGATGTCAATGTTTGGCAAGGGAAAGTCATCCTTTGGACATGCTTTATTCAGGTCCCGAAAATCTGTGCAAATGCGGATTTGACCATTTGGCTTTGTGACTGGTACAAGATTTGATATCCATTCAGCATAGTCTATGGACCGTATGAATCCCACATCTAACAATTTCTTAAGTTCTATTTTGACTAACAAGGCAATCTGGGGGTGCATCTTCCGCAGCTTCTGTTTCACTGGCTTGGCCTCTGGAAATAATGGCAAGTGATGCAAGACAAGTTCTGGATCCAACCCAGGCATATCGGCATAAGACCATGCAAAGTTGACCTTACGCTCTGAAAAGAATTTTTGGAACTCAGGTTTCTCTTCCTCTGTCAAAGATGTTGCAAAGAGGACCATCTTAAGATCTTCTGCTATAGATATGTTTACTTCTATAGTGTCTTCTATGAGCATGGCCGATTTTTCTTGAGTTACGGGGAGAAAGTCCAATTCTCCATCCTTAGGCACGTCCTTTATTTTTACTGCTTTACCATCAGAAGGTGCCTTGCGGTTTTCACCTAAAGACATGTCATTTTTTACCTTATTTTTATTTTTCATTTTCTGACTAGAGGATGGAGCAGTCTCCCCAAAGTAAGCGGCACAATCTAGGTCAATGGAAAATCCAGCCTTGTGGTCTCCACTTGGTATACCCTCACGCAGTCCCATGAATTCTGCAATGGCCTCATCATTTTGAAATATGTCCATAATTGGCGGGCCTTGTTGATCCCAATCGATTAGTTGTGGGTAGACTAAGGAAATATCATCATCAGTATTGGTGAACGGTGGGTAGGACGCGGAAAGCATGCCGACAGATTCAGAGAGGTTAAAGATAAAATTGTCATCATCAGGCTCTATATCCGATTCTATCCAGTACTCTGCCTCGCTTGATTCACACTCATCAGCAAAGTAAGGAACAAAGGGAGTGGAGTTTGGGTTAGTAGTGTCATGTGGCAATTCAAATGAATTTGAATGATGGTCATTAGGTTCAATAGGGTAGATGAGTATGTCGGGATTATGGTCAATAGGAGTAGAAGAGGATATGGACTGGGTGTTGTTTGGTGTCATGTCAATTTTGAACATTTTCCAGAATCTCTCTTCAAATGTAGGCTCTCCAGGTTCAAGGAACAAGTCATCAAGGCAACAGTCACTTAGGGATCGTTGGGAGCCAAATTCCCATTCGTGGGAGTCAGTTTCAGAAAGGGGATCTTCAATTGTCTCGACACAGTCTGAAGCATTTACTCTCTCGCTAGAAAGTGCATTGGTACTATGATCACCAGATTCTCCTGGTCCTAACCCTAACCCAAGATGTTTAGGTCTTCCTTTAGGTGCTAGAGGTTCTTGCCTTCCTGTCTTGTGCTTGCCGAGGCCACTAATTCCATCGTAGCCTTTTTCCTTTATCATGTCATATCCTTTACCATACATTTTTACTGGCAAGGGAGTTGGATCCTCTGGTTCTCTATAAATCCAAGATAGCACATTGTCAATGTCCTCTTGACTCATTTCACCCCACTTTATGAATACTGTTTTTGGAGGGACTCTAAAAATTTCTTTTGACTCTAACATGAAGCAAGGCTTGCTGTAGACCTGGGGAGACTTAGGCATCCTCGTTATGCAATAGGCCGTATTCAACTTATACTCTCCACACCCTTGGTCCTGGATCTTAATACTTGCGTCGATGCTTGGGGTGATGGATGAAGTGGTAGATGTCATGGAGGTGGTCATGGTTGCTGAAGAAGCAGAAGTGGATGTGGATGTGGAAGGCTTCGCAAGTGTTGATGGGTCAATGAATTTAGAGGATGAAGATGTCGAAGCTTCACTGTTGATAGGCACTTGGCGCTCTGAGATACCTCTCAAATTGGTACAATATTGAAATGGGTCAGGGTCTCCATATATAGTAATCTCAGTGCCTTCAAAGGGAAACTTCAAACACTGGTGATACGTGGAAGGGACAACTTTCAAGGCATGAATCCAAGGTCGACCAAGTAAAATATTGTATGGAAGTTCTAGATCCAGGACTTGACAAGTGGTGTCCACAATGACTGGTCCAATACGAATTGGAAGTGTAATTATGCCCCGAGAGGAACGTTCTTCATCATCATATGCCTTGATAACAATGCTCTTTGTAGCGTCTACACAAGCATCAGAAAATCCTAGGGCCTTAACCAATTTTAAGGAGCATATGTTTAGTCCTGCTCCGCCATCTACTAACACTCGTCTGACCTTGTGCTTATGGATAAAAACTTCAATGTGAAGGGCATCATTATGATTGGATTTGGACGATGAGTAGTCTTGGTCTGAAAATGTTATATGGTGGGGAGCGGTAAGATATCCCACCATGGCCTCAAATTGATTGACATCAATGTCTTGGGGAATAGAAGACTCTTGTAATGTTTTGTCGAGTATAGCCTTATGAGCTGGGGAAATGCGTAGCAACTCAAGTATAGAAATTTGTGCAGGTGTCTTCCCAAGTTGGTCAATGAGGTTAAAATTTCCTTTAGGCTGGGATTGTTTGGGTAATGGATTGGACTGCGACGGTTGGGTGGATGGGCCAGCGATTGTTATCTTTGGTTGTCTGGGAGGAGGGCCAGCTATGGTGACTTTTCCCCCACGGGTAGTGACATTGCATTCAGCGGCATTTCTGACAGTAACTGTGTTGACATGTTCAGCAATTGTTCTAATATGATTTATGATAGGTCCCCTAGAATAGTCATATGCAATACGGGCATGGTTGGCTCGATTATTGTTATTGGATTTTGACGTGGAAGGGTTACTAGAACCATGGTCCTGCAGTGGGTTCTTGTGTATGGTATGGTCTGAATTAGATGCAAATTGTGGTCCACCTATCTCAATGGTACGATTCTCGATAAGGTCTTGTACCAAATTTTTCAGTTGTCGACAAGAGGAGGTTTTATGTCCTTTTGCTCGATGATAATCACAAAATGCGTTGTCATCCCACCAAAATGGTTTAAACTGCCCTGGGTCATATGGTTTTGGGTCCTCAAGTGTTATGACACCATTTTGAAGGAGTTTCTTGAGGACTTCTTCAATGGGCTCACCCAAGGGGGTGTATGTGCGACTCCTAGGGAACTATCTAGGTTGTCGGGGCTGCCTTTGATTTGGGTTATTTTG
Source organism: Sequoia sempervirens (assembly GCA_007258455.2). NCBI lineage: Eukaryota > Viridiplantae > Streptophyta > Pinopsida > Cupressales > Cupressaceae > Sequoia > Sequoia sempervirens. The sequence goes on along the minus strand of VDFB02218411.1, from coordinate 12,184 downwards.
ATTACCTTGGTTATTTTGATTTGTCTGTACAACATTGGCAGCATGGGTCTGTGTGATCATCTGTGTATTTTGTGGTTGAGCCCCTTTAAGGGTAAGCACAGGACCCATTGCATTGATAGCCTTAGCATCTACAACGCCATCATTGGTGACATGTTTATTCTTAACCCAGTATTTGTTCTTGTCAGTGGGAGGACTTGCATGTATGTTTTTTGGACCGTATTTTAATCTTCCCTCAGCAATAAGCGCTTTCTCAAGTTGGACGCCTCGTTCGACTAGGTCTGCAAAGGTTGTACAACAATGAACTTGCAAGCCATTTTTCAATGGGCCTAGGAGTGTTTGTACAAACATGTCAACCTTCTCTTTTTCAGGTATGTCTATGTGGCAGCGACTTGCTAGGCCTCTCCATCATTGGAAAAATGGGATAAACGTTTCACCAGTGTCTTCTTGTGTAAGTGTGCATAGGCTAGTGATGGAGGTGTCTGTGTCAATGTTATAGGCATAATTTTTCACAAATTTTTTGACAAGTTCATTCCATGTTTTTATCCCCTTCAAAGTGGAGAACCATTCGAGTGTGGGTCTTGTTAGACTCTTGGAGAAGAGTCTCATCAAGTAAGTGTGTTCATATGCAATGTCCATACAGTTGGTCATGACTTCTCGAATGTGTTCAATAGGATTTGTCTTTCCCTTGTATTTGGTGAAGTTTGGGGCCACATATCCAGGAGGAAATGGTGGCATGTATAAATTTGTGTCAAAAGGATATGGACATAGGTCATATGACATTGGCACTTGTCAGATGCCTGCACAAGCCTCTGACCTGGTTTTGGAGGTCACACCGGCCGGCCACCCACATGGGGATTCTCACACAGAGGATGGAGTCCTTAATGGATTGGGGATAAAATGGAATGGAATGGACATGGAATGAAGGATAAGGAATGGAAATGAAGTACTGGCCACTTTTGATGAGGAACAAGCGAATTTGTGGGATGGAATATGTATGCCATCCAAACCATATTTGGTTTATATCGGGGACTCAGTAACCTTGATTATTCTGGTGCCTGAATGTATTCATTTGTTGTGTCATTTGAGTGCCTTGTCCATATTGGAAGAATTGTCCATGTGGGATGTTGGTATTTTGTCCTTGGAATTGTCCATGCAGGATGTTGGTATTTTGTCCTTGTGAGGCATTGATGTTTAGTTGTGACGATGTGTTAACGTTTGGTTGGGGACCTTGAATAAGAATATGTCGTTTAGTTCCTCCAAATGGGTTGAATGAGGTTCCCACATATGGATTTGATGATGATGTCCCTATGGTCATAGATGAGGTTCCAAATATCGGGTTTGAGGAACTTGCCCCCATTGATGTAGATCCAAGGGTAGTTCCAACTATTTGTGAAGATGTCATTGACATTGTGGGCATGGACTGTGATATTGCTTGTGGCATGGTGGGTGTTCCTCCAATAGATGTTGCATTGATTGAGTTGGAGGTGTTTTGACTTATGGTTCCACTAGATGTAATATTGATGGTGCTTGTAGCAATTTGTGTGGTGACAATAGTGTTATTGTTGGAGGCATTGTTTGTGTTTTGTTGAGGTGTCAAGTTTTGTGTTGTGTTGTCTGGAGACGAAGGTCTTATGGTATTGATGTCAAATCCTCTTGGTAGTTTTGCCCCTTGGTCTAAAAGCATAGCAAGGTATCTGTCAGCATCGTTCAAGACCAAGTCCTCTACAAATGAAGCTACGTCAGGATTTTGGGCTGCAGCCTCTAGGTCCTCAACTAATACTTGTCCAGTGTGGTCTCTCTGTGTGAATGGTTCGAACGGATTTCGAGAGGATGTTGGCAGGTTCATGGAAGATGGTATGTTCATGTTGGTAAATGGATCATTAAAAGTCATGTCTTGGTTCATGTCATAAGTGTTGGTGTGGATGTTGGTGTTGAAGTCTTGTCCAAAGTTTGTCATTTGTCTTTTCTTTCTTTGAAGCCTAGTTTTGACCATAAAAGAGAATTGCTCAAATGAGGATGATAATTATGAAAACTAGTCTATGTTTTTGGTTTTTTTGTGATAAAGCATGACAACGCAAGGTGATTATGATGTTTTCCTAAGGAAATGATTGATGCAAGATGACAAAGTTGCCAAAGAAAGATGCCAAATGTCAAGGAGACAATGATGGCTAGGATGACAATGTTGATTAATGCAAGATGATAGAATTGACTAGGTGCAAAATGAGGACTAAGATGATAATGTTGACTAAAAAGGTGACTAATGCAAAAATGAGGACTAGGGTGAACACTATTTTTGGATTTTTTTTGGATTTTTAGGCACAAAATATGCAAAGTATGGACTAAGATGAATGCAATGTGGAGAAAGGTTTTCCTAACCACTCTAAGCTTAATCTATGTCTTAATTTTGGTTATCAACGGACTTGTTAAAAGGACTAAGTGACAAGGTCAAAATGACTAGTGAGTTTTCCAAACTAGACTGTTGAGTTGGAAATTCTCACAAAAAGGACAATGACTGAAAAGGAGATTGTTGACTAAGTCCCAAGATAACCTTCTCTTGAAGGCAATGATTTTGCAAAGTGTGATGAGGTGGCCTAATCCAAAGTCTGCAAAGATGAAAACCTAATGATAAGTCTATGTAGGAAATGATGATTATGAAGCCTATGGAATGCAACTAAAATTAACAAGGATGAACCTAAGGTAAAAATGCAAGCTAATGGTTGAATGATGAAAATTTTGAGCAATTTCAGTTCTGGTTTCTGACAAAGACTTTGAGAAAAGATGTTTGACAGTAGGCCAAATTGTTTGGACTCGAATTCAGTTTTGTGATGTTTTGATGAAAAGTTTGGATTGTCTGAAGTTGATTGTTTCCAGATTTGTGAGCGTTGTGTATACTATTTGAGAATCCAGAAAACACTTAGCAAACATGATGTTTTGAATGTGTAATCAATCACAAAGAAGACAAGCACAATCCTATGGTTAGGCCAGGACAATATCTGCTAGAGTCCACTTGGGTTTCCCCAGCCACATATCCTTAGCGTGTGAATCCAGAAGCTTGGCTGCACGAGCTCTTACAAAATCTCTTCAAGCCAACCAAGCTTCCAAAGACCTACAAAACTTTACAACGCCTGACCACCTCTACCAACACCGTGAAGATGTGGATGCGCTTCACACAACTAAATCAAGTTGTTGCGCCAGCGTGATAGAAGGTTTTGGTTACCAATAAAAGTATTTAGTTCGGACCCCCTTCGCCTGAAAGGGGCTATAAGAAGGGGCAAAAGAGATTAATCACTCAATTAGGGTGTACCCAAATGCAAAGAGGTTACGGCCATTGGTTTGGTGGGAAATACCGGCCCATATGACACATCCGCATTCGTAATCCTAGGCTTTCCCTTAGGATTCACATTTGTATACCGATCGGGGGTAGCTCGGCCAAAGAGCTCCGTTGCCGGTCTGAGTCGCCTTGGGGTGAGTACTTTTTCCCGCCAAGGAAGGCCCAATTTCCTAGAGTCAATAACAGTTTCTCTTGCACCCAGGATCACACAAGTGCGCAAGGGGAGAGGATACTCCTATTATTGAATCAAAGGTTACACAAGGTGAAAGCATTTGTTCATTTTAATATCCAAATTGAAGTGTGAGACAAACACATCAAACACTTTGTGTATTTTAGTCCAAGCTTATAATGTCAACTCAAGCACACAAGTTCTTTTAGGCCCAATAAATCTTCTATGTGAAAGAGGCACTCAAGATAAAGCACAATTGAAGCGAGAGCCCTGCAAAAACACAATTAGTAGTTTTGAGTCTTCCGTCTTTGACAAGCGATAGTTGACGTTGTAAATCCCGAATCGTGGACATTCAAACCTACAAAAAAATGCTCAAAAATTAGTCCTAAAAGTCAAAATTAAACTAGAGATAAAACTATCATCTAATTCAATAGACAAAATTAAGCTAGTCTAAAAATCTAATTAATCTAAGTTCTAAAGTCTACAAAATCTAAAATTTAATCGAAAATCTAAATAAATAAATAAAACCTAAAATCTAATTAAACAACCTATCTAATTAAGAATCCAAATTTAATGATTTTGTCCAACCACCAACCAAAGTCGTCCAAATATAAAAAAATTAATTAAAAAGCTCATTGTAATTAAGATTTGAGTGAAAATCTAAATGAAATTAAAAAGTAATTAAAATATAAATCTAATGAGCTAAATTAAAAGCTAATTTAAAAGGAATCTAATTAAATCTAAAATTATTAAAATTAAAAGCTAAGGTTAATCTAATGTAATGAAAAGCTAATCTAAAACTAATTATATTTAAGTGAAAATGAAAATCTAAAGTACATTAAAATCTAATATAATGAAAAGTCTAATAAAGTAGAATCGTATTAAAATGCAACTCTAATGAAATCAAAATTTTAGGAAAGACTAAATTAAAGTGAAAGCCAATGTATGGCGATGGCTAAATGCAATATGAATGAATTACTTCCTCTGGTCATTTAACTCAAGTGGCAGCGAACTTTGATTTAGATGGCACCATTAATGAGCAGGAGATGAACTGTTCTTCCTTTGCCGACGTAGTATTAAAATAGACGATTCTCCCTATCGCTTTTAAATAACCCCTTAACCATAGCATTTAAAATAGGAATTTCTATCACCTCTGAACTGAGGCTATTTATTGAGTTGACCAGACTTGTAGAATTGATTATGTGGTTGAAGGCATTAATGGTGCCCAAATCTAAGGCAATCTGAGGAGGCGTGGGATTAAAACATATAGAGAAATGTTATTCGGATGCACGCCTCGCAGTGTGGATGAGTGGAAGCCAATAACTTGTTGATTTAGATGGCAGCATTTATGATGAGCAAGTGGAATAGTCTCCACGTGAACGGCATGGATGGCTGGAGTCGGTGTTGAGGCGTACTGGTCTGTGGGCTGAAGTGATTAATGTAGGGCTATGACCAGCAATTAAAAAAAATGAAATCAATTCGTATCCCACACAAACAATGTGCCGTGAGCGTAATGCTTGACTAAAAGTAGTCCCTCATTGATAACACAAGCGCCCTAGTAGAAATTCGAGCCTCTTAAAGCCAAAACCATTTAAAATTGGGGTATAAAAATATGAATCATCAGCTATTGGCTTTAATCTCTTTGGCCGAGCTATGTGCTCTTTGCCATATCTGCAAGTAAAAGTTTTTCTTCGCCCCGTGCCAGAATATGTATTTTTTTTTTTTATGCTTGTGTTTGAGATTTTAATGGGTGATACGGGGTATCAAGCACAATTATGAAGGGTGCGAGAGTCTTTATCAAGATCGGTGACGCTTAAAGCACCCTACATGAATTATGTCCAACATGTCAAACAATATTACTGGCGTATTGAACAGAAATTAGCTATGAGACCTATGTGCAGCGCCATCACCCCATTCTTAAAATAATTAAATAAGCATTGATGTGATCAGTTAGAGACAGAAGTGGTATCTGTTCTATCTCCTACTCACAGCGTTGTCTATGACAACAGATTTTTCTAACACTTTTTTTTTTTTTTTTCACAAAATTTATTATTGCATCCCAAGAAATTTATCAGTAGCAGAAATTTATCAGAGGTTTATGGCACCGAACTTTACCAACTGAGGCAATCAAAGATATGACAAAACTAGCTCCAAAGGGAAAAAATTTACCAAAGATATATTATACCAAAACAAAACCTTTCAGCTAACCAGATTCAAAGGATGCTGCAAAACTTTCAACAACAAAAAAAACTTTTCAATCAACAAAAACTTGTCGGGTTCACGTCGAGTTCACCAAATGTAATTAGAGAAATATCCAAGTTAGATTGCAAATAGCATAAAACCATTAAATCCCTAATAACAATGGAGAACAATGAAAGCAAGAACATGAGAGTATGAAACAAATTCACCTAGTCTTCAAGCCTCCATTGATTCACCTCCATTGGTCTTCTCCATCTTGCTGAAATGATATAATTGCCCTCAAATTTGGAGTGCAACTATAACCTATGACAAAGCTAAGCAAAATATTGAAGTAATGTGATTGCTCAAGTGCTCAAAAGCTCTCAAGCATACTGAAAATAACTTGTGTGTGTCAAAATGACTTGAGAGAGGGCCTTTTAAAGAATTCCAAATGGTGAATGGACGGACATGATTAAAATTTGGTGAAGCCCTAAGATCAACAGATAGGATTCAATGTGATAAGGATGATTAGGGTTAGGGCAACATTAGGTCAAAGTTAGGGCAAGCCTTGAAATGAAGGGTTGAGATTTAATTGGAGATAATCAAATCAATGGTGGAGAAAAATAGGTAGTTGGCATAATAGAAATTATTTAATTTATGCAGAATGTTGACTTATGAATTAAATAATGATTTAATTCATAAATGGGAATGTGACAAAAGACTTGATATTTATAATTATTTTAATTTTTTGTTTTGGTGGGATGGAAAGTGGGCTAAATAAATAAATTTATTTGATTGAAGGATAAATGGTTAAATGGAGAATTATTAGAAGGCATAAGGACTAATTAGTGACGTATCTAAATAAATAAATGCAATTTATTTATTTAAATAATCATGGAGGAATAATTATGACATTAGGACACGATTAAGTAATTGAATTATGTGAGTAGCAGCTACTGGTCAACGTAGAAAATATGTATATTCAGGCTACAGGCCATTTTTATGTGGCTCCGCCGTATAAACAAAAATGACTTACTAGTGAGCTACCTTGAGACATGAGAAAGATCACTCTCTAAAGTTTCAAGGAAGTACTAGTGGGGATGTGGCTAAGGCCTAGCTCACAAAGATGAAAAAGTACTTTGAAATCAAGAATTACTCTAAGGTCACTAAATTTGTTTGGGGAGCTTTCAAATTGTCTAGTGAAGCATCCAATTGGTGGATGAATAAAAAGATGGAGCTTGGGATAATTTCCTTAAGTCTCACTTGGAGTGAATTTGTGGAGATTTTTTAGAAATAGTGGTTACCTCAACTCTTCTTTGATAAAAATCTTACTGAATTTCAAAACTTGAAGCAAGGAGATTCCTCAGTTAATGAATATTGGAAGAAATTCACTCATCTCCTAAGGTATGTACCCATGTACCAAAAGGACAAACATTTTTTCACAAGGAATTTTATCAAGGGCCTATATTATCAAAAAGGTGGAGAGGTAGACATGCATGATCCTTCTACCATGGACTTGGTGTATGTGAAAGCCATTAAGCAAGAACAAAGGCTTAAATCTATCTTGAACTACTATGAAAAAATCATAAGAATTTCAATTGGTCACAATCCAATCAAGATTTAAAGAAGCCTAGTGAATGACAAGATTGCCAAATGAAATGGGATAAAGGATCTCGTAATAGATGGAATAATTCAAGAAGGGAATGTAGGAGGAACAAAAATAACAATAACAACAATACTGGTAGAAATGAAGGTAGTTCTAGAAGGCCTACGACAAGGACTGGACCATTGAGAGGATGTTATTTTTGTGGAGGATATCACTTTATGAATCAGTGTCCCAACAAACCACCAGGGACACAACCACAAGGGAATCCACTATGTTCTCAATGAGAAGCATTCCAGCAGAGGATTCATGCTATATTGAACAATTGACAAGCTGAGTAACAAATCACTCTTGTGGAAATATCAGGTACTTTGTTTGGTACACCTATTTCCATTCTCATTGATACTAGTGCCACTAAATTTTTTCTTTCATCTAGTATAGCTAGTAAAAATTCTAGAAAATATATAGCTACATGGAAAAGACATGGATGGTTGAATATGTAAACCAAACAAGGGATAAGGTGGAGAAATATCTATTTGAAGGAAGGGTTGAACTTCCAAGCTTCTCCTCAAAAGTGAATTTATATGTAGCACCCTTAGGTTCCTATGATGTCATTTTAGGGATGAATTGGATATGGAAGCACAGAGCCAATGTAGATTACCATGCAAAAATAATGGAATGTTTAGACAATCTAAGTAACTAGGTGTTCTTCCAAGAAACTCCAAGAGAAGTTAAGCTACAATAGATATTTATTGTACAAATGAATAGGGAAAAGAAGAAAGGTTGTCAACTCTTCACTTTGAAAATGGAGAAACTTGAGGAATGCAATGAGCTCATTTTTTAGGATGATGTTGCATACTATGGACCTCAAGACCCCAAAGAAGCTAAAGAAGGTGAGGTAGTGGAATATGAGAAAATAGATATGGAGAAATATCTTATTCTATGAAATTTTTTGGATGTATTTCTAGAGGAATTACCTAGATTTCCTCCTCAAAGAATGTTTGATTTCTCCATCAACATAGTTCCAGGGTTAGAGCCTATATCCAAAGTGCCATATAGGATCACAACAATAGAATTAATGGAGTTACAGGTTCAATTGGAGGAATTATTGTCCAAGGGACTAATCAGACCTAGTGTTTCACCCTGAGGAGCACCTGTAATCTTCATGAAGAAGAATGAACAATGTGAATGTGCATTGATTATCATTTTCTTAATAAGGAAATGATAAAGAATAAGTATCCATTGCCACATATCGATGATCTCTTTGGTTAGATGCAAGGAGTGACAATATTTTTTTAAAATATCGATGATTAGGTTATCATCAACTAAGGATCAAAGACAAAGATATATTTAAAATGGCTTTTAGGACAAGGTATGGTCATTATGAGTTCACGGTCCTACCTTTTGGATTGATGGATGAACCTGCAACATTCATGAATTTAATGAATAATGTATTCAAAGACTGCTTGGACAAGTTTGTGTTGGTATTTTTGGATGATATTATTATCTATTCCAAGAATGAAGAGGAGCATCTCAAGCATATACATATTTTTCTCCAACGATTAAGAGAGCATAAGCTGCATGGGAAACTCTCTAAATGTACTTTATTTCATAAAGAAGTATAGTATCTAGGTCATGTGATTTTAGATGATGGGATTGTGGTTGATCTAACTAAAATAAAAGCAGTGCTTTAGTGGCCAATGCCTAAGAATGTGCCAGAAGTTAGAAGTTTTATGGTTCTAGCTGGTTACTATTAGATGTTTGTTGCAAACTTTTCCAGGATAGATTTTCCCATTACCTCCTTACAGATAAAAGGGAAGAAGTTTGAGTGGATAGAGAAATGTCAAGCGGTATTTGATCAACTCAAGGAGAAGTTTACCACAACTCCTATATTGAAGGTACCAAATCCAAAGGTTAATTTTATAGTCATCACCAATGCATCACAAGAAGATTTGGGTGGATTGTTAATGCAAGATGGGGAAATCATAGCCTATGAATCAAAGAAGCTCAATCCTTATGAACAAAACTATTATTTGCATGATTTGTAATTAGTAGTTGTTGTTCATACATTATAGATGTGGAGACACTATTAGTTGGGAAAACCTTTTGAACTAAAGACTGATCATCACTATCTAAAGTACTTGTTTACTCAAATGAATCTGAATGAAAGGCAAAGAAGGTGGTTAGAATTGATATCTGACTATTATTTCAACATCAACTATATCAAGGGGAAGGAGAATCAGGTTGCAAATTCCTTAAGTCAAAGAAGGAAAATCTCCTCAAAGATATCAATTCAAACTGATTTCAAGGGTCGAGTGTTGCAAGAATCCAAGGGTGATGAATACTATTAGAAATTAAAGCAAGCAATCACGGATAATCCACAAGACCCAAGGTATGGTGGATTTCACTTTAAACCTGATACTTTGCTAAGGTTTAAAGGGAGAATTTACATACCTAATTATGTGGAATTAAGTAATTTATGTGGAAAGAAGTTCATATTGTACCATATTCTAGACATCTTGGTGTGACTAAGATGTTGGATGATATGAAGCCATTGTATTTCTAGAAAGGAATGATAGGGGATGTTGCAAGATTTTTTGCAAGCTGTTTAGAATTTTAGATGGTGAAGGAAAAACATCATCACCCTACAAGTCTTTTGTATCCTCATAAATATTCAGAAAGTAAATGGAAAATCATTAGCATGGATTTTGTGCATTGTCTTTCGATGTCAAGGAATAAGCATAATTCCATTCTGGTAATGGTGGATAGGCTTACAAAGGTGGCTCACTTTATACTAGGGAATATGATGGATGGAGCTCCTATTATAGCTTGGAAGTTCATTCATTAGGTGTTTAGGTTGCATGGAATTCCTGAGAAGATTATCTTGGATAGGGATGCTCGTGTGACTTCTAAGTTTTGGAAAACCCTTTTTTCTTCATTTGCAACACAATTGAACATAAGTTCAACATATCTTCCAAAAACATATGGAAAAAATAAAAGAGTGAACCAACTGTTAGAGGATATACTTAGTATGTATTACATGGATCAACAATACAAATGGGAGGATTACCTAACTTTGGTTGAATTTGCATACAACAACTTTAATCATTTTGCAATGAAGATGGCTTTGTTTGAAGCTTTGTATGGAAGAAAGTGTCAAACTCCTATAAGTTGGAGTAGGCTAGAAGATACGATAAGCCTTAGGCAAAACATGTTATCAAAAATGGAGGAGCAAGTTGGTAGCATTAAGTAGAGGCTAGCAGAAGCTAATGATAGGAAGAAGATTTATGCAAATTCCAAGAAGGTACCCAAATATTTCTCAATAGGGGAGAATGTTTTGTTAAGATTTAAACCTCACAATAGTTCCATAAAGTTAAAAACTTCATCCAAACTAGCTCCACATTATGTAGGCCCATTTTAGGTTCTTGAAGAAGTCAACCTTGTTGCATATAGAATTTCTTTACCGTAGCTCTTACCAAAATGCATAATGTTTTGCATGTGTTGTACCTATAATATTTTCCATGTGTTGTACCTAAAGAAGTATATGCCATGGGATAACCATACTATTGATTGAAATGCTTTATAGGTATAAGACTTGGGAGTGGTAACGATCGAGCCTCTCAAGGTGCTCAAAACACGTAAGCTTCACTTATGTAACAAAGAGGTTTTGCAATGCAAGGTCCGGTGCGATCACTATGTAGAAGATTCTTGCCACTTGGGAAGACTATGCTTAGATGAAGCATAAGTTTCCTCAAGTCATGATAGGTTTTGAAAACTCCTGATAAGCAATGATATTTTATGATGCTATGTTTTATGTTTTATGTTATGTCCATGTTTGATACTTAATAATCATTAGGGACAATGATTCACAAGGAGGGAATATATTACACCCTACTATGTTAGTACCCATTTACTTTTACCTTATTGGGTTAAAAATTATTTAATATATATATGTTTATGATTGTGTTTTATATGAATCTTGATGAAAATTTGATGAATGAATGTTTAATTCAGTTTGAAGTTTTATAATGTTTTGAAGAGGAAAATATATGATGCATGTGAATGTATTATAATTGGCTAACTACTGTTATGATGTACTTAAGTTAGGTGCAAGAATAGGTTTGAACCTCTCACTAGAAGAGTTTGGAAAATAAATTACTACATGACTAAAACTTTTAGTCACAACAACTAAAAATGATTAAATTCTAGTCATTTTTTGCAACATAACTATAAATGACTAATTTGATCATCATAAGTGACTAATTTGATCATCGGGTAAAGAAAAGGAGATATTAGTGAAAGACTAAGTTTTTTTGGGTGCCAAACAATGAAAAGGAGAATCATTCCTCATGTCTATTGAGCCACATAACAAGAGGAAGGTTAGGGGTTTTTTTGTTTGCTAGTTGGAAGAAGTCCAAATATTTTTTGAGGGCATGGCATAGAACCATTAGTTGGTTGCACCAACATCTATCCACATTTTTTAGAAGACCTAGGATAAAGGCATGTTGTGTTTGATCTAAAGAAACATTTCTTTGTTGGTTTTGAATGCATCCACACTACAGAGATTCACAAGGGTTTGAAGACACATGTCATGCACAAGGAGATTTTCCAAGGTTTTGAGGATAGATCATGCCCACGCTGAGTAATATTTGAGGTTTTCCTGGAAGCCTTCATCCTCACATCTTTCTAGGTATACTCTATGTCGTTAGGGTTTTTAGTTTTGTTTGAAGCTTTGAGGAAGAGCTTGCTTGTCTCCTCATGAAGGTTTTATCCCTATCATAAGCCCAAACTATGAATTCAAAGCTCTTATTAGGAAAACAACCACCTTCATAGGTGATACTTTCATATCACAATGCAGATATTTTGAGAAGATCATGGGCCATGATATGTTTAAGACATGACA
>VDFB02218410.1:20610-30713 GCA_007258455.2 Sequoia sempervirens | reverse complement strand
TATCTCTTATTCTCTTTATCATCTATTTCACTTTATTTCAGTTCTATTACATTCTGTTACTTTATTGCATTCTATAGGTTCTTAGTAATCACATTTATAGTAGTCATTTAGCTATTTTCTATGATAAAATCACTTTCTCACTGTATTTAACACTAGCGTATAGAGAGATGCCATGGCCACGTTGTTGTCCTGCACCCGCCTTCTCGTCAGCTTGATCGAGCCGGGCTGCCTTGTCTAGAAAATGTTTGTGACCTACTCTTTCTAATTCTAGAACTCTCATGTTGTTCCTTGAGGTAGTTTAGTGCAGTTCACTCTGTGAGGCTCTTTGAATGAAGAGAACTCATGAGCCATGAATCCCCCTTCTACACAAATAATATGTTAAATTTGACACACCTTCATCACAATTTTGCTCATAAAGATACCCTTTGTGGTGACATGAACAATCCCATAGGTGAAATGGATTTTAGTGACACACTATAAGCATATAGAGATAGACCCTCTTGATGGTGAGGTATTCATTGGTTAAATCTCTTTTTTCTTGTCTCTTTTCTTACATGTTACATAATAGAATTTTATACCATGCTCTTTTCTATGATTTTCACATACTCTTTTTGCCTACAGGAAAAGGTTATTTATTTTATGAAATACATGCATCCATAATTACTCAAACTTAAGGGCAAAAAGTGGAAGCATATTTCTACTTCTATCTCACACGCACATAGGTCACAAAAGGTAAGTATCCCCTATATACATCTTTGATTTTATTATTTTATTATTTTATTGTAGATTTCTCATATTCATGCTTTTCAGTTGCTTGTATCATCCTTATGATTACTTTCCATACAATTAGTATCATGTTATCATACTTAGTTTTTTCTTATATTTATATATTCTTAACTTGTGCACACCCCTTCATGAAACACAAGAAATTAAGGGGACATATTATTACCAATCAATTTCAATTTTATACGTAGTTCATAGGTAAAATATAGATCCTGACTTCAATTATTGTGCTTCTAGTTGTGTGCCTTTTTTACATTGGTATTCTTGCTCATGTAGATTCATGTGCACATCAAAGTGGGGATAACATGTAAGGGTGAAAAGTGCATACCTTACACTTTTACTCTTTCTTTTACACCATATTACACCCAAATGTCCTAAGTATACTATATGACTTAATTGATTTGGTGCTCTTATTGACCTTAAACTCATATTGACCATTAAGAACAAAATCTAACCCTTGCTAAGATAATTTTTTGACATAAGATCACACATTTTTATTCTAGGTTCAACATGTGTATTTTTTACCAAAGTCAAATTCACATCTTGATTTGACTTTTTTATTCAAAATTCAAATTTCATAATGGGCCCAATCCAATTGCTTTCCAACTAGCCATTATTCATCATTTCCCATACCACAAAAATCAAATTATGTGCCTAAGACAAGTATAAAAGGGAATCCTTAGGTCATTTTTATTACTCAAACTCTTAGAAGATCTATCATTAGGATAACCCCTCCATACTATCCATAAAAGGATCTCTTAGCAGTCATTATTTAGCTTTCAACATTAACTACATCAACCCTTGCATCAAAATAGCATAAAACCTTTGCCCTTATACTAAGTCATTCTAATATTTATTGCATTACTTCTATTTTTACATCATTCTCAAGTGTTAACTACCAAGCATCATCACAAACACTTCAATAATATTTGCATTGTTGCTTGTAATCTTCCAAATCTTTCTAAAATTGTAAAATTGGTCAATAAAGTTTATCTAAGGTGAGGAGCCTTGCAAGCAAGATCCAAATGATGTTCATCAATGTCACTAGGTTTTTCATTATATAGGTACAACCATTAGGTGAGTATCACTTACAAGTATAGAGGATTTGTAAACATAAAGAATAAATTTACATAAGGACTAATCCATGGGTCATGGTCAAATTTGCAACCACATGGTTCAATTGAGCTCCATGGAAGTGCCCTAGGTGCTTAAACATTTTTAGGATCTGTTGAGCTTCTAGTCATTTTGATCCATTCATCATAATTCTATATTTTGAGTCTTAATAATAGTCATCTATCATAGTATTTTTCATCTCTACTTTTAAGGTACTTTTTTACTAATTTTATTTTATTTTATAAAATAAGTTACATGTTTGAAATATATATTTTATTTAAACATATTCTACATTCTTCATTAAATACAATTCATTAAGATCAAACTCCTTCATAATTACAATAAACTCCTTCATAATTACAATAGACATATACCCTACATTCTCTCAAAACTCTTCCATATTATGTCCTTTAATCGTAAAATTAATCTTTACTTCCCTATACTCATTGTTGCAATATTTAGTCATGGAGGGTTGACATAATTAAGTCTTTGGGTGACTACTTCATTATATTGAACAACAATTACTATGGTTACAATTTATGTTGAATAGAATAAAACTTTGAGCTATGTACTCACAAAGATGGTTGCAAATGATTTATATTTGTTGTTGAAATGCACAAGTTGATAATTGTAATTACAATTTTATTCATTCTTCCTAGTCATGTAACCATTTATAACAACTCATTACTCATATACAAATAGGGGTTTCTTTACTTGTTGATTTGTGTGTTGTATTTGACAATGTCTTCATAATTTATAAATGCAACATATTTTTCATTATTAGAAGACTCATAAATCATATATGGCTAACTAATTTTACAACTTTAAATTATATGACAAGGGGTAATCCAAAATGTATGAATGGACCTCAATTTTAAACCTTTTTAACACTAGATATATATAAGTTATGTCGCTGAGATTTTTGGATTTAAACTATGTGTTATTTTTAGAGCATCAACGCTTCAAATCAAATTCCATGATCCATCATCAGGATGCAAAAAGAGATAGAGAGAAGAGTGAAAAATATTAGCAGACTTGGATATAAAAAGGAGAGGGAGCAAGGGAGGGTGGAGGGCATTGAACCCCAAAATTAGGGTCAAGAAAAGACAAATAATATATAAAAACAAAGAAAGAGAAATGCTCAAAAAACTTAATAAAGAAGTCAAAATTAAGGAGAGCTGAAAGAAATAAAGAACTCAAGCACCAAATGATCAAAATAATAAATAAACAAATAAAAACTAGAGAGGAAATGGAGGACAAAGATACAAACACAAATAAGAAAGAAACTTATCAAATATCTAATAATATAAAATAAATAATGAATATGATTTATATTGATAAATAAGAAATAAACAATTGAAAATAAATAAAAAGCAAAGAATGGAAATGCCCAAAAAAATTTAAACAAATTAAACAAAAAGCTTAAATTAAAGAGAGAGGAAAGGAATAAAGAACAGAAACACAAAATGATACAAAAAACACACAAATAAGAAATAATAAGAAACAAAAATAAGTTTGAAAAAATCAAAATAAAGAAAAAATAAATTAAATAATATATAAACCAAACACAATATTTATAATATAATTATATTAATATATATTATTGAAATATATAAAAAAAAAGAGAATGGAAAATAATATAAACCAAAAAAATATAATAAAGAATAAAGTGAAGAATTGGAAAGTATTATAAATATAATAGAATATAAACCAAACAGACAAATTAAGAAAAATAATAATATAACGAACAAAAAATAAATAATATATAAACCCAACACAAAATTATAATATAATGTATATAATAATATTAATATATATTATTAAAATATAAAAAGAAAAAAGATTGAAGATAAATTGCATAATAAGAGATAAACATACAGAAAAATGAAATCAAGAAATCAAGGAAAAGAGAGAAGAAAGAAATAATGAAGCCAAACACAAAAGGATGAAAATAATAATTAAACAAATAAGATAATAGAAAAGAAATTCAAGACAAAAATACGAATAAAAGAAGAAGAATCTAAACCAATACCAAGGTTATATAAAGGGTACTCAAATCCACCTATTGATAATAGATAAGATTCACACTATAGAAAACAAAAAGAGAAAATAACAAATAAGTTTGAAAAAATATTATCCTAAAATAAAGAAAAATTAATTAAATAACATATAAATCAAACTCAATATTTGTAATATAATACATATAATAATAATAATAATATAGTATAAAATAAACCAAAGGGAGAGAACAAGGACGAGAAAGGAGAAATGAGGAACAAAGGAAGGGGAGGGGGTCAAGAGAAGGAAAACAAAGGAACCAAAAGAAGGAAGATAAAAGAGACGGTCAAGGGGAGGATCATTCTGACTATTTAAAAGGGTTTTCCACGAGAAACTAAGATTCAACTTTCCACAAGAAACTAAGATTCCAACCCCATCTCGATTGAGGTTATGGGGGTGATTGTTAATTAATTTCAATGGCCAATTTGAGCTTCCTCTTGAAGAAGTTCTCCTCTTTGGACAATATTTTGGTGTTTTTTAAAGCAATGTGATGCTTCGTCTTGGACAAGTGCTCAGCAAGGGCCGATTTAAGGACCCGATCATGTCTTATGTTAGCACAATGTTCTTTGATTCTTGTGTGTTAAGAACGACCTGTTTCCCCGATGTACGGGATGCCGCATGAACACATCACTTTGTAGACACCGGATTTGAGGAAATGATCTTGGGGGTCTTTAGGTGACGGAATGTGATTTCTTATTGTGAAGATGGGCTTGAAGGTGGAATTGATACCCTTTTTGAGGAGGATCTTAGCAATTTTATTGGAGACACCTTCAACATAGGGGAGGGTGGCAAGAGGAAGAGAGGGGTTGTAAAAGGGGTTAGGCTTGACGGTGTGCCTAGCTTTGGCTTGGTTGATTGCCCTATTGATTTGCTTCCTTTTGTAACCATTTAATGAAAAAACCTGGGTAAGGTGGGCCAATTCATGGTCCAGGTGTTCATCATCACAAATTATGACCGCTCTAGAAACTAAGGTTTTGAGGACCCCAGCTTTTGGCTTGGGTGATGGTCGAGGACGAAAGTGAAGGTAAAGGTCTATGGGTAGATTTATGAAGGATAGTGCGAGATAAGGAACCATCTTCTTTTCTGATGAGAATGACATCAAGGAAGGGAAGTTGGTTATCAATTTTGATTTCTTTGGTAGAGAAGATGCACGAGGATATGTTATTTAAGTGAGAGTGGAATTCTTCAAGTTTTTCAAGACAATTAGGCCAATATATGTTGGTATCATCAACATAGCATTTCCACCACTTTGGTTTGAAGGGAAAGGAATGGAGGGAAATACCTTCAAAATGTTCCATTTATAGGTTGGTTACAATGAGAGAAAGTAGAGAACCCATAGCCACATCAGTCTAATTTGTTCATAGACAACACCTTGAAGGAGGAAAAAGTGGATCCGAGATTACAACTCAACCAAGGAAGCAATTTCATGATTTGTTTACACCAATAAATTATCAACATACATTTATTTTTTACTAATTAATACTACTTTAACTTATGAGTCCATAATGCTATACCTCTTTTTCATAATTATTTCTATTTGATTGAGGTGGAACTTATCCATAGTAGTTTAGATCAGGTGGGAAATAGTTTGAGTTTACATTTGACAACAAACTCCTATCCAAATACATGCATGACAGAGTCCACACCTCATCCATATCAACAAATCTAATCACTTGAATTTTCTACTACGTACCAAGTGCATCCCCATCTAATAGAGGTGGAGGTTGAGCATTGAGTTAGTGTTGAGGCTTATGACTATCCAACATTCTAGATGCACTTTTTATACTAATAATTATTAGTAAAAAATTGCATATATCATATATTATATTTAATAAGATTAATTATTTTGGTAAAAATATAAGTCTAAAATACTAAATAGACATGGTGAAAATAGATATATAACAAGTGACACATACTTATCTTTTTGGTATTGTAAAATAATTATTTAAATTTAAATTTATTTCTTATAACTATTAAATATATTCTAATTAATTATAAGCCTAATTTTATTTTAATTATAAAATTTATATAATTATAATTGTAACTTAATCTATATAATGATAATTATAATAATAAACTTAAATCTCAAACCTATTTTTTTAATAAATTAGAAATATTTTATCTCTCACTAACCAAAATAAATTTAAAACAAAAATTTTCACCATTAAAACATAAAAATACATCAAAATATTACTTGAAGAGAAACACCATATTATAAATAAAAATGATTTTTTTTAAAAAAATAGCTATTTATTTTTTAAATATAAAAACATCAAAATAATATATCTTAAAATAAAAATAGTTAAAAATCTAATATTTACTATATTTTGAGAAATAAAAAATTAAAAAATTACAAGCATAAATATAAAATTTATGTATCTATATAAAAACTTTCCCAAATATTTCAAATAATTGTCAATAATATCAAAAAATGTCCTTGCATCTCTACTTTAGAAAAGATAAATATTTCTTGTTCCAATTTTGCTGTAAAAACACATTTATTAATAATTAATTAAATGTCACTCATTGCAATAGTAAAAATATCATTTGTGTATACATAAAAATCTTCTTTATACTTAAATTTCTCAAAGACTCATCTATCATATTACTAGTTAAAAATTATTTGAACCCTTTTGAGATCTAAAAAATGTTCTAATTAAAATTGATACCAATTATACACTTAAAAAAATTGTATATTCAACAATCAATATTTATTAATTAAACAAAATTTAGAATATATTTATTATAAATTTTCACCACTAATAAATATGATCAAATATCCACTCTATCATTAAATAAACATTGTCAACAAAAAACAACACACTATATATAAAGTATTCCATGACATTTTTTTTTATATGTAATATGATTATATTAATTCAAAAAGATTTCCACTGTTGACGGTTCTAGATACCTAGGCACAGTATGGCAATACAATCCAGCGTCATCCCAAGAGGCAAGCAGAACAACCAAAAATATGGTATACAACATGTTACTCAATTCTTCTGTATAGGCACACAATAATTCAGTCCACTTCATCATATAGAAAGAGACTGCTCCCCACCACAGTCGCAAAGTCCATGAACTATTGTGCACTAGTGACCTCCCCAGCCCCCTCCTCTAGCTCCAAGATGCCTGCATAGATATTGTAGCCCACCTTCGCCTAACCCCTGTGTCTAGCCAAGCCACGAGCATCAAATTCATGAGAAATGATTATCGCTCCACATCTACACCTAGTCATAACATATTCCATGACCATTCTTGAAATCAACACTAAAATTTTTCTTTCAAAAGATTCAAATAACTGCTATATAACTGTTATACTACAATTATACATATACTCCAAGCTTTGAAATGTGATTATTATAAGATTGTTTGGAGTTCTTGCTTGAGATGAAAAAGAAAGAAAGAAAAGGTTCTGATTGTAAAATTGATACCCAATTATACACTTAAAAATCACAAAAGTAATATCTTATCAACATTCAATTAATTAATAAATATGATCAAACTGCCGAATAGACGCTGCCCACAAAAAGCAACACTATATATATAACATCTGAAGTAACCCGTTACGATCCTTGCAGTCAACTTGGAAAAAGAAGTGAGATGTACGGAATTCGAACCGTCGAATACAGAAAATCCCATCTGCAGTCCTCTGTTTTCATACCAGCAGCAGAAATTGCAAGTGATTGAAGGATGGATGTGAAAGCCGCAGCCCGTTCAAAAAGAGCTCAAACACAGAGAGCCAAATCCAAGCATAGCACCAAACATGCCAACAATTCTCAAGAGCACAAGAAAAAGGAACCTCAGCAAACCCAAGACCACAAGAAAAATGAGGCTCAGCATTCCCAAGAACACAAGAAAAATGAGGCACAGAAGGGCCAATCCTCACATCTTCAAAAAGTTTCCAAACTCCAAATTGCTAAACCCTCGCCTAAAGAGGCTCAACAGGGCCAATCCTCACATTTTCAAGAAGTTCCCCAACTTCAAAATGCAAAACCCTCGTCAGACCTCCCTTCAAATTGGGACCGCTATGAAGATCCCGAACAAGGCGAAGATGTTCCACCACAACAAGAGAGCGAACCCATCAAAAGCAAGGGCGCAGATTATGCCTATTTGATTTCGCAGGCTCAGGAGCAAAGTGGATTTGATGCCGTCATGCCAGGTCTGGAATGCTGTCCCTAAATATCGCATTTGATATCTTGTTTGCTTTTGCAAGTCTTTTGCTGTCATTTTTCATGATACCTTTCGGGTTATGGAGTTGTTTTGGAGGACACCTGTTTCATATTTAGCTCGCTAGTTCTAAAATTATCTGGGTTCATTTTTTTCGTTTTTCGTTTTTCGTTTTGCTTTTTATCAAGTAATTGTCCATTTCAAATTTTTCTGTGGTAATCTTTAGCTGAGTTTCCACGACTTAAGATATTTATTCTGTCAAATTCACCATGGACTTGGTATGCCACACTCAGCGAGTTGATTTGACTCTTCTATTTCTTTCAGTTTCAACACTTCATTGTGTATGGTGCGATTTCTTTTTCTGCTTTTGAGTATAAGGGAGAAAGGCCGAGTGGAGAGAGAGAGAAGTCTGAGGATTCAAGGGACACTCGTACTTTAGGTAATAGGAAGCAGTGCCTGTGTGTGCCCCAGTAAATAGGAACCGGAAAGCCTACCTTAGGTTGTTTCTGCTTTTGACTGTTAGGGAGAAAGGCTGAGTGGGAGTGGATCAAGGAAATTCCTTTTTCCCACATTAGGAGTAATGGAAATTCCTTTTTCCCAGATTAGGAGGAAACAATATTAAGGTCACCTATTTGATCTGTAATTAGCTGCCTATCTACAGCCTCATCTCTCAGATTTTGATATTCCTAGCGGTTGAACTAAACAACTACATTAGAATACTCTTCCCCATAAAATAAACAGCATAGAAGGCATTACTGAAGTTAACTCCTATTGACCTAACGTATGGAAAAATATTTTATTAGATATATTTTTATATTTAGTTGATAAATGATACAAATACATCGACTGAGCTCTCTTTCCTGTGGATAAGTCTACACCAGTCAGCTTATTTTTCTAATCTGACATTTGTTTGATAACAGATGTTACACTCCTCTATATTCTACATATTTAACATAGATATATAATGCCTGTTGGGCTCTGTTGAGGTGCAAATTCCAGGCCATAGTAGTGGAAATTGCCAAAAAAATTTCCCCCAAAAGAATTGCCGGCTTTCTGAATTAATTGGTGAGCTGAAAAATCATTCAAAAATGATGATTTAATCGGGGAGAAATCAGGAAAATTGCAATTAACTGCGATCTATTTGAAAAATTGACACACCTCAATTTCTTGAAATTTTTTTGCATTTTAAAACTTTTGGCATGTTTTTTCCCCTATTTTAAAAAAAATCTGCATTTTTTATGCTAATTATATGCTGATTTTTTTCCCAATTAATTGAAAAACTCTTTATCTTTTGGTTTGCAGAGTTATTCCTGAGAAAGATTTTTGCTAGTATGAGCAAGACAATTGCTCTTCTCAACACCTTGAATGCTTTTCCATTTGGTTATGTCTACTTCATTGTAATTGATTGCATGTAGCTATATACTTCAGAGCCAATTACATATTATTTGTAAAATATGTTTAAATCATTTGTTTATTGGTTTCAATGTTTCCTGACTTTTTAAATTGTGGAATGCAAAATGGGGATGCCTTGAAGTACCCCAAAAATCCTAGAATAATGTTGGAATAGGAAAGTAGAGCAGGGGCAAGGGGATGGGAATGGGACCCAAGGTTGGGGATGTGTCCTGCGACATAGTTTATTGATGTCATGAAGTATTATGGTGTCATGATTTCCGGAAGTCCCAGTCTTGTCTGTTCACCTGTATAATATCTGCAGAATTTGTATGGGAGCTCAGCTATTTTAATTTTCTTTCATTTTCACTGTAAACTATGAATCACAATAAATTACTTTCAGGCATGACTCTGGTTTTGACATAATTGATTTGTACATCTAATATAAACATGTTTGAAAGATGAAAAATTATGAGCTTTATGTTTTGTTCAATTACATAAGTCTTTGCCTGTCAACTCTAAGCAAGTCCTAAGACATGATTAGTACATTTATAATGTAATAATAAGTGATCCCAAATGTGTTGTGA
>VDFB02218410.1:0-20510 GCA_007258455.2 Sequoia sempervirens | reverse complement strand
AAAAGAAGGAAGATAAAAGAGACAATCAAGGGGCAGGATCATTATGACTATTTAAAAGGGATTTCCAATAGAAACTAAGATTCCAACCCCCATCTCGATTGAGGTTATGTGGGTGATTGTTAATTCTAATGGCCTCTTTGAGCTTCCTCTTGAAGAAGTTGTCCCTCTCTCTTGGACAAGATTTTGGTGTTTTCTAAAGTAATGTGATGCTCATCTCTGGGATGAGTGTTCTGTAGCCTTTAAGGACCTGATCATGGTCTTATCTAGCACAATGCTCCTTTTTGATTCTGTGTTGGGATGGAGTGGCCCAAGCTTCCAATGTAAGGGTAACACAAGAGCACATCACTGTAGGACACCAAAGTTGATGAAAAAATCTTGGAGGGTCTTTGGGGGGGATGGATGCACTTCTTAATGTGAGGGATGGGCTTCATATGCAATTGAGATCCTTTGAGGAGGATCTTGGACAATTTTATTGAAACACCTCAACATAAGGGAGGGTGGCTCGAGAAGAGCCATGAGGAAGCTGGGTGTCAAGTTTGAGGCTGCATCTAGCTTTGGCTAGATTAATAGCCCTATTAATGTGCTTCCTTTTGTAACCATTTGATGTGAACACTAGGGTGAGTTAGGTTAACTCTTGGTTAATGTGTTCATCATCACAAATCACGAAAGCTCTTGTAGCTAAGGTTTTGAGAACCCCAACTTTTTGGCTTGGGTGATGGTGAGAGGACGAGTGAAGGTAAAGGTCTAAGTGGTGGGTAGATTTATGAAGGATAGTGCAGATAAGGAACCATCTTCTTTTCTGATGAGAATGACATCAAGGAAGGGAAGTTGGTTATCAATTTTGATTTCTTTGGTAGAGAAGATGCACGAGGATATGTTATTTAAGTGAGAGTGGAATTCTTCAAGTTTTTCAAGACAATTAGGCCAATATATGTTGGTATCATCAACATAGCATTTCCACCACTTTGGTTTGAAGGGAAAGGAATGGAGGGAAATACCTTCAAAATGTTCCATTTATAGGTTGGTTACAATGAGAGAAAGAGGGGAACCCATAGCCACATCAGTCCACTTGTTCATAGACAACACCTTGGAAGGAGAAAAAGTGGATCCGAGACATAACTCAACCAAGGAAGCAATTTCATGATTTGTTTATACCAATAAATTATCAACATACATTTATTTTTTACTAATTAATACTACTTTAACTTATGAGTCCATAATGCTATACCTCTTTTTCATAATTATTTCTATTTGATTGAGGTGGAACTTATCCATAGTAGTTTAGATCAGGTGGGAAATAGTTTGAGTTTACATTTGACAACAAACTCCTATCCAAATACATGCATGACAGAGTCCACACCTCATCCATATCAACAAATCTAATCACTTGAATTTTCTACTACGTACCAAGTGCATCCCCATCTAATAGAGGTGGAGGTTGAGCATTGAGTTAGTGTTGAGGCTTATGACTATCCAACATTCTAGATGCACTTTTTATACTAATAATTATTAGTAAAAAATTGCATATATCATATATTATATTTAATAAGATTAATTATTTTGGTAAAAATATAAGTCTAAAATACTAAATAGACATGGTGAAAATAGATATATAACAAGTGACACATACTTATCTTTTTGGTATTGTAAAATAATTATTTAAATTTAAATTTATTTCTTATAACTATTAAATATATTCTAATTAATTATAAGCCTAATTTTATTTTAATTATAAAATTTATATAATTATAATTGTAACTTAATCTATATAATGATAATTATAATAATAAACTTAAATCTCAAACCTATTTTTTTAATAAATTAGAAATATTTTATCTCTCACTAACCAAAATAAATTTAAAACAAAAATTTTCACCATTAAAACATAAAAATACATCAAAATATTACTTGAAGAGAAACACCATATTATAAATAAAAATGATTTTTTTTAAAAAAATAGCTATTTATTTTTTAAATATAAAAACATCAAAATAATATATCTTAAAATAAAAATAGTTAAAAATCTAATATTTACTATATTTTGAGAAATAAAAAATTAAAAAATTACAAGCATAAATATAAAATTTATGTATCTATATAAAAACTTTCCCAAATATTTCAAATAATTGTCAATAATATCAAAAAATGTCCTTGCATCTCTACTTTAGAAAAGATAAATATTTCTTGTTCCAATTTTGCTGTAAAAACACATTTATTAATAATTAATTAAATGTCACTCATTGCAATAGTAAAAATATCATTTGTGTATACATAAAAATCTTCTTTATACTTAAATTTCTCAAAGACTCATCTATCATATTACTAGTTAAAAATTATTTGAACCCTTTTGAGATCTAAAAAATGTTCTAATTAAAATTGATACCAATTATACACTTAAAAAAATTGTATATTCAACAATCAATATTTATTAATTAAACAAAATTTAGAATATATTTATTATAAATTTCAATTAATTAATAAATATGATCAAATATCCACTCTATTGTCGAATAAACATTGTCAACAAAAACAACACACTTTTTTTGATATGTAATACGCAACTGAAGTTGCATGCTTATATTAATTCAAAAAGATTTACATCGTTGACGGTTCTAGATACCTAGGGCACAGTATGGCAATACAATTCAGCGTCATCCCAAGAGGCAGAACAACCAAAATATGGTATACAACATGTTAATTACCCTGCATAGGCACAATAATTCAGTCCACTTCATCATAGAAAGAGACTGCCTCCACCACAGTCGCAAAGTCCATGAACTATTGTGCACTAGTGACCTCCCCTAGCCCCTCCTCTAGCCCAAGATGCCTGCATAGGATATTGTAGCCCACCGTCGCCTAACCCCTGTGTCTAGCCAAGCCACGAGCATCTAAATTCATGAGAAATGATTATCGCTCCACATCCACACCCAGTCATAACATATTCCATGACCATTCTTGAAATCAACAATTAAAATTTTTTTCTTTAAAAAGATTCAAATAACTGCTATATAACTGCTATACTACAATTATACATATACTCCAAGCTTTTTGAAATGATTATTATAAGATTGTTTGAGTTCTTGCTTGAGATGAAAATAAAAAGAAAAAAGAAAAAGGTTCTGATTAAAATTGATACCAATTATACACTTAAAATCACAAAAGTAATATCTATCAACACTCAATTAATTAATAAATATGATCAAACTGCCGAATAGACGCTGCCCACAAAAAGCAACACTATATATATAACATCTGAAGTAACCCGTTACGATCCTTGCAGTCAACTTGGAAAAAGAAGTGAGATGTACGGAATTCGAACCGTCGAATACAGAAAATCCCATCTGCAGTCCTCTGTTTTCATACCAGCAGCAGAAATTGCAAGTGATTGAAGGATGGATGTGAAAGCCGCAGCCCGTTCAAAAAGAGCTCAAACACAGAGAGCCAAATCCAAGCATAGCACCAAACATGCCAACAATTCTCAAGAGCACAAGAAAAAGGAACCTCAGCAAACCCAAGACCACAAGAAAAATGAGGCTCAGCATTCCCAAGAACACAAGAAAAATGAGGCACAGAAGGGCCAATCCTCACATCTTCAAAAAGTTTCCAAACTCCAAATTGCTAAACCCTCGCCTAAAGAGGCTCAACAGGGCCAATCCTCACATTTTCAAGAAGTTCCCCAACTTCAAAATGCAAAACCCTCGTCAGACCTCCCTTCAAATTGGGACCGCTATGAAGATCCCGAACAAGGCGAAGATGTTCCACCACAACAAGAGAGCGAACCCATCAAAAGCAAGGGCGCAGATTATGCCTATTTGATTTCGCAGGCTCAGGAGCAAAGTGGATTTGATGCCGTCATGCCAGGTCTGGAATGCTGTCCCTAAATATCGCATTTGATATCTTGTTTGCTTTTGCAAGTCTTTTGCTGTCATTTTTCATGATACCTTTCGGGTTATGGAGTTGTTTTGGAGGACACCTGTTTCATATTTAGCTCGCTAGTTCTAAAATTATCTGGGTTCATTTTTTTCGTTTTTCGTTTTTCGTTTTGCTTTTTATCAAGTAATTGTCCATTTCAAATTTTTCTGTGGTAATCTTTAGCTGAGTTTCCACGACCTAAGATATTTATTCTGTCAAATTCACCATGGACTTGGTATGCCACACTCAGCGAGTTGATTTGACTCTTCTATTTCTTTCAGTTTCAACACTTCATTGTGTATGGTGCGATTTCTTTTTCTGCTTTTGAGTATAAGGGAGAAAGGCCGAGTGGAGAGAGAGAGAAGTCTGAGGATTCAAGGGACACTCGTACTTTAGGTAATAGGAAGCAGTGCCTGTGTGTGCCCCAGTAAATAGGAACCGGAAAGCCTACCTTAGGTTGTTTCTGCTTTTGACTGTTAGGGAGAAAGGCTGAGTGGGAGTGGATCAAGGAAATTCCTTTTTCCCACATTAGGAGTAATGGAACAATTACACGGAGGAAACAATATTAAGGTCACCTATTTGATCTGTAATTAGCTGCCTATCTACAGCCTCATCTCTCAGATTTTGATATTCCTAGCTGTTGAACTAAACAACCACATTAGAATACTCTTCCCCATAAAATAAACAGCATAGAAGGCATTACTGAAGTTAACTCCTTTTGACCTAACGTATGGAAAAATATTTTATTAGATATATTTTTATATTTAGTTGATAAATGATACAAATACATCGACTGAGCTCTCTTTCCTGTGGATAAGTCTACACCAGGCAGCTTATTTTTCTAATCTGACATTTGTTTGATAACAGATGTTACACTCCTCTATATTCTACATATTTAACATAGATATATAATGCCTGTTGGGCTCTGTTGAGGTGCAAATTCCAGGCCATAGTAGTGGAAATTGCCAAAAAAATTTCCCCCAAAAGAATTGCCGGCTTTCTGAATTAATTGGTGAGCTGAAAAATCATTCAAAAATGATGATTTAATCGGGGAGAAATCAGGAAAATTGCAATTAACTGCGATCTATTTGAAAAATTGACACACCTCAATTTCTTGAAATTTTTTTGCATTTTAAAACTTTTGGCATGTTTTTTCCCCTATTTTAAAAAAAATCTGCATTTTTTATGCTAATTATATGCTGATTTTTTTCCCAATTAATTGAAAAACTCTTTATCTTTTGGTTTGCAGAGTTATTCCTGAGAAAGATTTTTGCTAGTATGAGCAAGACAATTGCTCTTCTCAACACCTTGAATGCTTTTCCATTTGGTTATGTCTACTTCATTGTAATTGATTGCATGTAGCTATATACTTCAGAGCCAATTACATATTATTTGTAAAATATGTTTAAATCATTTGTTTATTGGTTTCAATGTTTCCTGACTTTTTAAATTGTGGAATGCAAAATGGGGATGCCTTGAAGTACCCCAAAAATCCTAGAATAATGTTGGAATAGGAAAGTAGAGCAGGGGCAAGGGGATGGGAATGGGACCCAAGGTTGGGGATGTGTCCTGCGACATAGTTTATTGATGTCATGAAGTATTATGGTGTCATGATTTCCGGAAGTCCCAGTCTTGTCTGTTCACCTGTATAATATCTGCAGAATTTGTATGGGAGCTCAGCTATTTTAATTTTCTTTCATTTTCACTGTAAACTATGAATCACAATAAATTACTTTCAGGCATGACTCTGGTTTTGACATAATTGATTTGTACATCTAATATAAACATGTTTGAAAGATGAAAAATTATGAGCTTTATGTTTTGTTCAATTACATAAGTCTTTGCCTGTCAACTCTAAGCAAGTCCTAAGACATGATTAGTACATTTATAATGTAATAATAAGTGATCCCAAATGTGTTGTGAACTTGTGATTACTATAGGAACTGCTCCATTCATGGATTTTGTAGCTGTGCGTTACTCAACCTTGGGGCCGATCAATTTCTTCTGAAGCTCTTTTCATCTAGGTTAATAGTTGCAATGATTACCATGGAACAATCCAGTTTTTGTTCTGAACAGAATAATAATCACTACATCTTGGGTCTTCTTAAACTGTTGACATGTACAATACAAATTAGCCATTTGTACTTAATTATGACAAGATGATAATAACTATATTCTTTGACCTGGTTGAGTCTATGGAGACATTTCCTTTTGTGATTAGAATATAAAATTTGTGGTATATTAGATTTACTAATGTAATAATTTTGTTGAATGCTGATCTTATATGTCACTGGGCTTTAAATCTGAACAGTCTTTACCTACTTTGATGATCCTATTGCATTGTCCAGTATTAGTATTGGCAATTCTTTCAAGTATAACAAAATGCCAATTATTGAATTGAAGTTAAAAATAAAAGGTGGAATTATCTGTTTTGTGTCTGTGTGAAGTCAACTATAGTTTAAAGGATTCTGACATTGATCTGTATTGCAGCATATGCAGAAGGTATAACTTCAATGACATATGTTAGAGGGCAAAATCTCCTATCATGGGGCAATGACGACAATTTTGTTGTCAAGGATGACAATGCATCTGCAGAATATGAGGTCAATGGAGCTACAACACTTTTCCCTTTTAATATGTTATTTGAATTCCTAAATGCACTATCAAAAATATCTAGGTTTTACTGAAGGCATATTAACCTGAGATCTGTTCTTTTTATATTACCTTTACAGTATCGTTTTTTTCTTTAAAAGCATGGTTTGGATTACCACATTTGAAATCTTAATAGAGAATGAGTTAATGATGTTTCTATATTGAGGAAAACTGCTTGGCGTGATATTTTAAACACAGGAGGAATAATTGGAAAAAGTAGCTCGGGCTGATTTTTTAAACATCAGAGGAATAATTATAAAAAATTGCTCAAGCTGATTTTTTAAACATAAGAGGGATGCTTGGAAAAAATTGCTTGGGCTGATTTTTTAAACATAAGAGGAATAATTGGGAACAGATTTTGGAACTATTTAGTTTACTTTTAAATTTTTTTCTACTGAAGTTGAAAGTATCTGAACGATAAGGGATTGGCTGCCGGGAAGCAATTGTTCAGGCATCATTTCTCTCTCTGGATTTACATTGGCTAGCTTCGCAACTTGCACAATTGGAGTGTTCAAAAAGGCTTTTGATTGAAGAAGACAAGCTACCTGCAGAAATGGTATGATCATGGACCTTTGAGATGTATATATTTATTTATATCTTGAATGTTTGTTGTCATTATTGAAATTAGTACTTTGTTTGTGATTTAAGTTGATGTTTCTTATATTTAGGTTTGAAATCAACTTGTTTGAAGTAAAAAATTGATGTGTGCAGCAACAATAATGCTTATAATCATGATTTCCCTCTTCAAATTCAGTAGAAAGTCCCAAGGGCCTATGTTTTACTGAAAATCCATCCTAATATTTCTTTGGCAATATTTTATTGTAGGGGATTAAACCATGCAAATTTCACATGTTTATGTAGAAACCCAGATTACGGATATGGTGGAATTTTGCAAATAATAAATAATCAATATAGATGGGTGGGTGAGGTTTGGTTATAGGGTGTGGATACTGTTTACTTCAGTGTGTGTTGAAGGGCATCAGGTGACATAGCTAAGCACTAAATGATCAACCGAAGGGGATGGCCAATGTGACTGTAGTTGGTATGAACTTATAGCGTTCAATAAGTCCCACAAAAGAAAAAAAAAAGCAAAAGATAAAAAGCTAGCTAAATCTGTCCAGCCTTGTATTACAACTTTATCTTTTTATTTTTATGATTGATTGTTAAAGTAAGGGTTAAATATGTTACTGTCTCATAAAAGATATAATGTTTTTTACATGTAAAAGGAAATAGCATTGGATGCTGGGCATGTCAATTTTGTGTTTTCAGCACAATCCATCTGCTACTAACATTTACAGTTTTAACTTAAAAAGAGAGCAACTGGCCATCCAGCCGTCAAGTACTAGCTGATGCATATAAGCTATCCTCATATCACCATTGACCTATACCACAACCTGCTACAGCCTCCTAGGAGGGTAGTTCACTTGCCCTTGAAACATAATATAAAATCTTGAAAAGGATATGTTTTTCTTGACCCAAAACTACTAGATTCTTACAAATTTATTTTCAATAAATGCCATGGTCTATTTTATTCCAGTGTTGGCTGTGCCCTCTTGCCTATACACAACATGAATCATGTCAAGAGTGCCCGAGTCCTCTATCTAGAAGAGGATCTTCAAGCACCTATTCAAGAGTAGCTCTATTTAGTTTTTTATGAAACTACCCATGAAATGGTCTTAATACAAATTTATTTTATATATGAACTAAAGTTACAATACACATATATTTACCTTATAATAATATAATAAGGTCCATTATTGAGTTTTTTTAATAAGGTTGTAATCTCTTAACGTGAGTTGTTGGTTTGAGGTTTGGGTTTGCTAGTATGGTGATTTTTTTGTTTTCCTTGGGTTTGGTATATATAATATTAATGATAAAAAAATACCCATAATTTGTAGAAACAAAAATATACACAATTGAAAACATATTTGATAGTGATAAATATAATTGATTATTCAATGCTACATCATGTATGGCAAAATCAAAACAAAATACAATCAATGATCTTCATCTTGCTCTTAATTGAGAGAATCAAATCATCACTTGGTTCATTTGAGCCAAAAGCAATCAAAATGCCACTCCCACTAGCTACATCCTATATAGAAGTCTCCTCATCCTACTCCGCATAGGATTATGAGTAGTCATATTGTGGCTACCATAACTCTTAATAAAGTTATATGATCATTATTATATTTTAATTTAGATATTTAAGTTTCCTAGCTGTTATATTTAGGTATCTAGGTTGGTTGGGTGTCATCCAAGGCTCAAACAAGGTATATATAGGAGCTAGTGGTTAGTTTATTATCATCATATTGTAATTTGTGTTCTTCTTGGAGATTTTGGGAGGTTAAAGCGGCTTATAATTCTCAAGAATCATCAAGTATTTGCAGCATACTTCCTCTTTTATGCAATTTGTTTCATTACAAGTGGCATCGAGCATGATTTTGGCATCGTGAAGGCAAGTGACAAGGTGATTTTTTTCTGATGTTGATGGGTCATTTTGGAAGCGATATCTATCTTATTTTAGCAAATTTTTTCATAATTTTTAAAGAGTTTTTCAAAGACATTCAAGCTGCTTCAGACCAGATTTGAGGCCATTTTGGGCAGAATTGAAGGAGTTATTGTAGAATTAGGGTTTCCACAAAGTTCACTCCTAGGGCAGCAAATAAGTAATTTTTCCTGTAAGTTTAAGAGGGTTGAACAAGGGCACATTAATCCTCTTATAGACCTGATTTCAAAAGTTATTACAAAATTAGGGTTTCCATCATATTCACCCTCAATGTTGCAAATAGTAAATTTCTTGGAGAATTGTTTGAAAGGCAATATCTAGGTCCAAGTAAGTAACAATTAAATTTCTCGATTGTTTAGACTTTTTTGTGTGATTTATTGCAAAATTATTATTTTCCACCATGGTGGGGCTTGTAACAAGGAGCAAAAAGAATTTTGTAACATGTGGAAAATCTTTGAGTAGTGAAGATGTGGTTATTGAAGAGATTGGTTGAAATATCCCACCCTGATCGGAGATATTTGCTAACTTATTTTTGTCCTTCCCTTTGTTTTCAATTTTGAAGTTTTTAAAGATATTGCTAGATAATGCATAAAATTGCAGAACAAAGAAATGTTGAAGCACAAATATATTATCATATCAAATTAATTAATGCCATGAAATTACATTGAAAGCATTCATATTGGAATAACAGTTTCTGATTGTGAAACTCTGTAAACCCTTGTTTTGAAACTCTCCTATAAATCAATGAAGCACAAATGTGACCTTTGAATGAAGCCACCAATCAGCAAACCTCAGTTGATCTTTCACACCCTCGGTAAGCTCGATACAAGAAGAAGCTACGCTCTCCAAGATCGTTGCAGTTGAAAACCCTAGTTCTCCACCTCCAAAATGCAAAGCACAAAGCCAATTTGATAAATGATCAAGAATGAATTCATTTGCATTTCAAAACCTTTTTATACTCTCCTTCATTGGGTCGATTTCTCCAAGAGGCCCTTTTTATCATTTAAAATCATTAATAATTACTTTTGATGTGACTTTATATTATTTTATTACTTGGGCGCCCAACACATCATAATGCACTTTAATAATTGACTTTATAATGCCCCCTTATAATAAAGTCAACATGAAACATTATAATATGCACTTTATAATTATTATTATTATTTTTTTTGCTCGGTAATAAGAGTTTGTTTGTATTGCTTTTAAAAATAAGATTACATCATAAGTTTTAGTTGATCATCTTCAGCCAAAAAACCATCTACAACAATAAAGATTTAACCTTGAGGCATATTAACATGCTGAAAAAACTTTTATGACCCCTGTTCTCCTACCACAATTCAAAATTTGGGCTATCCTTCTATCAACACCATTAACTTTAATCAGTCTCCTAGCCCTAAACGGGGCTTACCCATTTCACCCCACATACAGTTCAACCTCCACCTAGTTCTAGCTTAAAAAAACAAAATGATAAAATGGAAACAAAAA
This sequence comes from Sequoia sempervirens, assembly GCA_007258455.2. Taxonomy (NCBI): domain Eukaryota; kingdom Viridiplantae; phylum Streptophyta; class Pinopsida; order Cupressales; family Cupressaceae; genus Sequoia; species Sequoia sempervirens. The sequence continues at coordinate 9,952 of VDFB02218410.1, read as the reverse complement.
ACAGAGGAAGTCTTTTTCTTTTAGTTCGCGCTACCCGGTTTCTTCTCAGCCTTGCACTTTGCTTTTGTCTTCCGCTTCCGACGTCGTTTCTCCTCTCTTTCCAATTGCTCCGCTTCCGCTTTCGCCTGGGCTATTACAGCTTCAACTTTCATTAGCTCGACAAAGAGCTTTAATGCCTTCCAGTCGAGCCTCGCTTCTTCTCTGCATCTTGCTTTAAACTTCCCCTTTGGCCAATGGATAAATGGAATGCAACCCACAAATTCTTCAAATTCTTCAATCTCAATTCCTTCCCTGATGTCTAGTCCTACTCCCGGGACTGCCCATTCTAAAATTGACTCCAAACCATCCAAGAAATCCGCATGCACAATCGTTTCCATCACTTCTTTAACGGTTTCCACCTTCTCTCCTAGGTACAAACGCCATGCTGCTATCAGAGAATACACGTCCATGTTGGTCCTATATCTATGCCTTAAAATCCCAAAGTCCCTGCCCAAAATCATCCTCACACACTGAACCAATCTCCCATCGTTAAAAAGAAACATCCCCATTAACCTCTTCTCAAACGCGTCTCCATAAAACGGGCTTAGTTATTGCTTTGAGAGGAAGGTGAAGTTCGCCTCCATTGGAGCCCTGTTGCAACAATGCCGCCATTGCAATTACTCCTTCTTCGTGCTTTCTTCCCCACACCTAACAAAAATGAATTCATCGAGGCCGAGGGCTGAGGATTTTAATCTCCTTGATTACCACATTCCTATTTTAATGCCGCTTGCACTTGGATGCCACCGCCAACCTTCTCAGGGTTTCTCCCATCTTGTCAAATCTACTTCAATCTGTCTCCATTCTTGTTCATTAAATGCAGTGTACTTACCCACTTCGTTAGCTCATTCCGCTAAGTCCACATTCCTTATGTCTTTGAATTTTAATTCACCAACTTCCCTGAATGTTAATGCCCATTTAGAAAGGACGTCAACTTCAATGTTTCCTGATCTTCTAATGTGACTCACTGAAAAGTTTTCGCATGAAGCTAGCTCTTCTCTAATTTTCTCAATTACATTTTGAAGGTGCCACACATTAATGGTTCCCTTCATCACGACTTGAACAATTATTAGTGAGCCCCCCTCTAAATTAATTTTTGAAGCTCCTAGACTTTTTCCAAGTTTAATCGTCATTAAAGCTGTTGAGGCTTCTGCTGTATTGTTTGTTCCTTCCTCCAACTTCTTCACTCCCAAGGCTAAAACATCCCCTTTCCAATCTCGAATAATGAATCCTGCCCCTGATGGTCCAAGGTTCCCTTTTGATGCACCATCAAAATTTATTTTCCACCAGACTTCCATTGGTTTTTCCTAGGTCACCAACTCAGACACCTTTGCAGCTGGTTTAACCCAACCAGGCCCCTTAATGGGCCGACTTTATAATTAATTATTAATAAAGTATTACTTTATTAATAATTAAAATGACATAACTCCAAAAATACTCATTATTTTTTCGATTTTGTCAGAACTAGAAGGTCAACCATAGAAACCACTACTCATCTAGGTGCCTTTCCCAAAATAGAAAGGTTGGCCACTGACACTCAATTGACTTATTACAAATAGTAAGTGCCTCAAAAATGGAACCATAAACCTTTGAAAAGCTTAGCCTCAGAATATGCCAACAATGTGGAGAGATAAACACTGACAATTGCTACCTGAAGAGCTCAATAACGCCCAATTGGACCCTTTAATCACTGAACACTAGCTTATGAGGGTCAACTGATAGGCTAATCCCTCGAACTCTGATGCTCATGAAAATGGGGACATTATAGTCCGCCCTCCTTGAAATTGCTTGTCCCCAAGCAATCTCCATTGCAAAGGAACTCCACTCCACTGGAGGCGCAAAGGAAGAACTGTGAAATATCCCACACATCTCTAACTAACTCCTATAGCACTAGCATAAACATAACTATGCAAGGATAAACAACATACCAACCATCCCACTCAAGCACACCAAATTTATGCATCAATATCAGCTCATGTACAAGTAATCAAAGATGAAACTGTAGGCTCTCTACACATTGTACATGCTGTGTAAATCACCAGTAAGCTCTGTTTGGAATCCTGATGCACCAAAAGGACCCCAAACTCTGCGATCAATGCTCAATTGAATTCTGGGATCCCAAATTACTCTGTAAAATTCCCAACTACTTGTCCATTGCACCCAGTGGAAAAATATTGAACCATGCTCAGTACTGCTGTGAACAACTACCACGGTGTAGAGCAATCTACCAAACAAAATGATCCTTGGATCCCACGACCAGAATGGAAGTTTGCCATGCATACTCTGACTTCCGCTGCACTGTCCAGACATCAACTTCACAGCGTTGAGAATGATGAAGTAACCCATTAGAATCCATCCAAACTGTAGTGCCGACCATGTCACCACCGCTGTAAGGACTACACATGCCATCATGCCTACTATCATTGCAACCCCTTTGAAGACATGTCTCTAATGGAGATTTCTGAGACAAAGAAGTTGCAAACTCTGCTTGGTGCACCTCAACATGAAGGTAGTCTGAACTCTAACCCTGCAAGTAAGCCTCTGAAAACAACTGAGTTAGACACTTGCAATCTTTAGTTCCATCTTCTGAAGATGGCAACACTTCATCCCACAAAGGACGATAGGAATCCTGAGCCAATCCACACCTACACCTCATCAAGTCATCAACGTGTGGACTAAAGGAGAAGTGATGAGCACTCCTCACTATGCAGTCAAGATAAAATGCTCCTACTTCTGTCAATGGCTGACTCTCATAGTTATGGGGAACACACTCCTCATCACTCTCATCACTGGAATTAGAAGGTGGCTCACGTCTCTGATCTCGAACAACTAATTGGGTAGATGATCTGCCAAGTCTCTTCGTGTACCCAATAGCATACTCCCTATCATGAAACAAGTGGAGGTACTCTGATTTTATTGCCTCCAAAGCACTCTGGATGAACCTCAAATCACGAATATGAGTACCAGCCAAGACACCATACTGTCTCTCCTGAAACTCGACTCTCCAAAGTTGGTACTCAATAAATTTATCAGTGCAATCAAAGCAAGATAAGGTTGAATCAACCTTCTCTCCTGTAACCTTCAGCTAATCTCTCCATCTCTGTGGCTCACTAAGCTGTTGATCAAGATCAGTTGGATGGGATGTAAACCTTGATTTGCTTCCAGGAGAGGGAAACAAATCAACATGAGAACCAATCTCCACACTAGATGACACCCTACATACCTCTTGTGAAGAAGACGGAGCAGCGTAGTGATCTGTCACACAACAATTTGGAGAATCCACTACTTCACCACAAGAGCTATCAATAACCTACTCCGCATCACCTGCCATGGGACTAGCCTCAGAGACGCGTGATGCAACATATGGTTCTCTGCTACTCTCAACCAATGCACTCATCCCATCTACGCCACCTACACCTGTAAATGTAATGGATGTAGCCACATCCTCAATGTGCTCCTCACCACTACCCATGGCTGTATGCTCATCACTAGTAACTATCATAGATAACGGAATTGTATCTGCTAAGATTTCGCTAAGTTTAACTCCATGGTAAGCTCATCTACCCTTAACTTTGACTCTTAAAGGGCTGTCTGAGCGCTCTTCAAAGAGTCCATGTTGACCTCTAGCTCATAGGTGAGCTCATCAACCTCCTCCTCTTTCCCTTTTAGAGCATCATAACAGATTCCATCCCACTTGAGAAGATAATTTCTATCAGCTAGTAACTGTAGATAATTGTGTTTCATTATCCCAAATGCTTCTCTAAGTGCATGAAACTCTGTAAGGGAAAATCCACTATCACAATGCTCATTTGTCACGGGAGTATTCCAACCATAAGTTGCCAACATCTGCTGAGCAACATCAAAATGTTCTAACTCTGTAGCAATCATACTGTCATTAACCTTCAATTGCCCTATCAAACGATGATACCCCTGTGACAAATCATTACCACACAAATTTTCTGAACTATGATAAGAAGCTAAATCATCATCACTTACTGTCTGGTGACCATCATTATGCATGCCTTCAACTTTGCGCACATCATCAACTAAGGTACTGACGTTATGTACCTCATGGGATGGCTCTAATGGCATGGTAGAAGCTGCTGATTTGACAATATCTTCGCACACTTCTTCCGGAATTGAAGCATAAACATCCAAAGTACTATCCTGGGATCTTGTCATAGTATAATATGCAAAATCTGACCCTTCTTGGCTTGAATTCCCCATGCATTCCTCATTTTTGACACTCATATCTCGAGTTCCAACATTAGGAGATCCTTCCACAACACTTTCCTCATGTGCCAAAGCATCTAACTCATGGTTACGCTCAGTAGTATGACTGCTGTCATAAAAATCAGAATTGTTCTCATGGCTGATAACAATTCCCTGTGTGCTGAAAGTATCTTCAAGGGGTTCTGTCAAACTCTTATCATAATGTAAAACTTCTTCATCAACAATCACTTCAGTTTTGACCCCATGTTCACCTGTAGGTTGAAAATCATTTTGAAGCATTTCCTTTTTCTTATCCTTTCTTTTAGATTTCCCAAACATTCTTAGAAATCCCTGCTGTGTTTCCGGATCTCTCATCAAATCATACAAATTCTGCATCAAATCAATAGTGAATTTATCGAAAGCCATTTTAATATTTTATACTTTGAAGTTGATCAATGAGTGTCCCCTAACCCTTGTAGACGGTATTTTGACTTCTTTCTCAGTTTGTCACTGCTAATTGACAAACTAATCTAATGGGTCTGATTTAAAGCTATTTGATATCTGAATAAGCAACTTTAGACCGACTACCATGAAATATCTTGCATGCATAAATACTCAGACACAATGCAGATGTATATCAGATATATATAAACCTTGAGTCTACATTCAGGATTTCTCAAGTACTTTGCATTGGTTGTGTTAAAATGCATAAGAAAGATCCATACAGACTGAGCAAAGAGATGCACCACTTCCTTCTTTAATATTTGATTTGCAATGACAAACAACCTACAGGAATTTGATTACAGGACTGATATAACATCTCAAATATTGGCCATAGTGAATTGCCTTGATAATATAATTCCACAAACTGCTTGATAGCAAGTTCTGAGAAATTAGAGGGCAGGTTTGCTACACGGAATGTTCATTAACTGAAACTAATAACTACTCCGAACTCAGCACAAAGTTTGGTCATGAGAATACACAAATCTATGACTGTTAGGAGCTCTTCAATAACCAGGTTCATGAATGTATGTCGCCCAGAAAGACTGCAGCAGTACAAAAATTAACATATATTCTATGAAGCTCACATCTTCCACTGATAACTTCCAGTGCTCAACAATGAAGTTTACACAGCAATGAAGATAGAATGTATGTAAACTGGAACCCGTGTCTCATCCAAGTGCTCACGTTATTTCAAACTCAGACTAATTTTTTTTGTTTTATCTGTAGACTGAGATTCTTTGTCTCTTTCCTGTTTGACTCATTTTTTTTGTTTTATCTGTAGACTGAGATTCTTTGTCTTTTTCCTTTTTGACTCCCTTGAACCCATGGTTTGTCTTTTTCTCTGAATTGTCTTTTCTCACACGTCAGCCTTTGGCTATTCACACCTACACCATTGAATTTTACCTTGGGTGGTTTTCTTTACAGTGGCGATCAATAAATATGAGAGGATGCGATTTCTTCCTAAGGTGGCATCAAACTTCAAGAGGCCCGTTAGCTTCAAGTTGAGTTTGATATGTCTCTTTATGACCACGTTTCTGCCTCTTCTGTCTTATCTAATAGACCATGAGATTCCCAATTTGTCACGGCTTCCTCATATGCAAGTTGCCCCAAATGGTAAATAATATTAGTGATTATATATATTATGAGTTGGCTTCTTTTAAATATTATCTGGCGCTGAATATTTAATCAAACGTGGTTTGTCTCTTCTGGCAGCGATTAACTCAGACTGGAAACCATACAAAAGCCACGCCAAGGATGCAAAATATCGAGAGGAATGGCCACATAAGACACCAACGCCAATATTAGGATTGTTGAAAATAGACCTGCGTCAGAATTGCTCTGATTAATTATAATCACTCTTTGTCGACTTTCTTCAATATGGCGACCAGGAATAAATAAAGCTCGATTTGATTAAGAGATCGGGTATTCTCAAGTGATGCGATGTCCAAAAGGAATACTTTTAATCCTCAGTCTTTACCAAAAGTTCGAATTCCCTCAAGCAGCTCCCGATTTCCATTCATAAAATTATCACAGCTGGGGATTTTGTCTTTTTGTAGACCCTCTAGATTTTGTCTGAAACATTGACTGAGATTTGTCTTTTTCCCACCCACATGAGATTAACAACTCCCTTTAAAACATGAATTGACACCAACAAGAAAATAATAAAAATTAAATATTGGATTTCGATAGGAAATTCGTTGACCTTGACTTTCAAAAAGGAAATGATAGTCTATGGGAATGCTATAGAAAATGGTGCCGACTCATTTAATATTTATTCGCCAACTCATTCAATATTCTTTTGTTGTTTGTATCCGCAACTCCACTATTGCTTTGATACAATATACTTTGATACTTCACCCAAAAAATTTCAAACCCAAGAAGTCTGTTTTTTTTTTTCTTTTGCAACCCAACTCAGAATGGCAGGAAAACTTCTCTGATACCACTGAAATATCCCGCCCTGATTGGAGATATTTGCCAACTTATTTCTGTCCTTCCCTTTGTTTTCAATTTTGAAGTTTTTAAAGATATTGCCAGATAATGCATAAAATTGCAAAACAAAGAAATGTTGAAGCACAAGTATATTATCATATCAGATTAATTAATGCCATGAAATTACATTGAAAGCATTCATACCCGGATAACAATTTCTGATCGTGAAACTCTGTAAACCCTTGTTCTGAAACTATCCTGTAAATCGATGAAGCACAAATGTGACCTCTGTATGAAGCTGCCAATCAACAAACCTCAGATGATCTTTCACACCCTTGGTAAGCTCGATACAAGAAGCAGCTATGCTGTCCAAGATCATTGCAGCTGAAAACCCTAGGTCTCCACCTCCAAAATGCAAAGCACAAAGCTAATTTGATAAATGATCAAGAATGAATTCATTTGCATTTCAAAACCTTTTTATACTCTCCTTCATTGGGTCGATTTCTCCAAGAGGCCCTTTTTATCATTTAAAATCATTAATAATTGCTTTTGATGTGACTTTATATTATTTTATTACTTGGATGCCCAACACATCATAAATCCACTTTAATAATTGACTTTATAATGCCCCCTTATAATAAAGTCAACATGAAACATTATAATATGCACTTTATAATTAATTATTAATAAAGTATTACTTTATTAATAATTAAAATGACATAACTCCAAAAATACTCATTATTTTTGATTTCGTCAGAACCAGAAGGTCAACCACATAAACCACTACTCATCCAGGTGCCTTTCCCAAAATAGAAAGGTTGGCCACTGACACTCAATTGACTTACTATAAATAGTGCCTCAAAATAGAACTAGAAACCTCTGAAAAGCTTAGCCGCAGAATATACCAACAATCTGGAGAGATAAACACTGACAACTGCCACCTGAAGAGCTCAATAACACCTAACTGGACCCTCTAATCACTGAACGCTAGCCTACGAGGGTCAACTGATAGGCTAATCCTTCGAACTCTGATGCTCACGAAAATGGGGACATTATATTGGTCCCATAGATAATGAATCTATAAGGGAAGAAATTAGGGGAAAAAACAGGATGGCGGAATAAATCTTGTCAAACATGGATGCAATGATAGATGTGAAGATAGGTCTCAAGATGTGGCTTGTAGCCAAGGTTCTAGTGATTCCAAATATATGGAGCTGCACAATAAGACATGGGAAGAAAATGAGTCTATTAAGGGGAATGATGCCTTTGGGTTTGAATTAGAAATGAAGATGGATTGCCACTTAAGTAAACTATATGGCTAGGCATTTCACACTAAAGATGGATATGAGAAAGTTCAATGGTAAGGGTTCAACCAATTGGCTTTGCCAAATAGAGTAGTTCTTTGATCTTCATTATGTTCCATGTAAACAAAAAGTTGCAATTTATCCTCATATTTGGAACTCGACCAATTCATTTGGTATCATTGCTTATGTGAAGGGAAGAGAAAGAAGAGATGTGTTCTCACATGGTTTTTTTTTCCAAGAGGAACTCACTACACATGGTGACAATCTTATGGATAACAACTTTAGCCAACTTACCAAATTATAGCAAACATGTATGTTAAATAATTATATTAATTAGTTCCAAACTTTGTCTTTAAGCTAAGTTGCGGTTTAGTACTAATTCAGATGTGGGTTAGGGTTGGTTTCCGGTTCGGCAATTTTTCCTAGGGTACGGGTACGGGTAGCCGTACTATATATATATATATATTATATTATAAATTTATAAACATAATGATAATGCCATAGACTCATAAGCATGCTCAAAATTATAATCATATGATCATAATGCCATAATGCCATAGAATATTGAAACAATGAAATACGCCATACGGTAATACCTCATATAATCTATAATCATATTCATAATTTGCAAAAATGTAAATGTAAATATGCCATAATGCCATATAATCTGTAATCATATTCATAATTTTTTAGCTTGGAGGCAAAAAAATGGTGTTTTTGCTCTTTTGAGTTTGCAAAATGAGCCTCATTTGGTCGGCCAAGTCAATATAAGGCAATCTGGGCACTTTTTAGGGTTTTATTTTTTGTTTTTAAGTTGAGTTTTTGCCTTTTTCTAGGTTGGATGACGTGGGTCCTCCCGGGTCCTTCTAGGTTCTCCATTTGGGTTTGGGACCTTATGAAGGACACACGAGAACCCGGGTGGAAAATGGAGAACCAGAAGAACCCAGAGAAGAACCGAACCAGAATAGAACCCACACGTATTTTGGCTGGTTCGGGGGGCTAAAATGAAGAACCGGTAACAAAGTCTTTAAGAGTGGAGAATGTTGTAGAGGAAAATTTGAAGGAATTATTCCTAGGGGGTTTAAAGGACCACATCAAATATGAGGTATGAATGTTTTGTCAAAGTTCTATGCTCCAAGTAATGAGTATGGCAAGGTAGGTAGAGGAAAAGTTTATGGCTAATAGAAGGCAAGGTTTAGTAAATATAAGAGATAAAAGTTCTCCTACATAGTCACTTCCTTAGCCTACTAGGCCGAGTCCACAACAAATTGAAGAGAGGATAGTGAAAGGCTTATGTTTTACTTGTGATCGCATGCAATTGAGGATATAAATGCGCTAGAAAGAAATTGTTCTATATTGAAGGATTGATTAAGGAAGAAGCAGAGGAACCATTATTAGAGGGTGACAATGAGTTAGATGAGAAATAAAGAGATACTCAACCAACCATTTCTTGTCACATGCTTGCTAGAGTTAGTGTCCCACAAAATCTCAAGGTGGTGGGTTTCTTGAAGAAAGAGAGTAATAATATTGAAAGATTCAAGAAGCACTCATAACTTCATTAACATGGAGTGAGCTACTCATCTAAATTGTTTTATATTTCTCACTTTAGAATTTTAGGTCCAAATTGTAGATGTGGGTACTATTAGTTGCTTCTCGGAAAATGTTAGAATATATTATATTCTTGTATTATTAATGGTCAGTGTTATGTTAGTTTAGCTTAGATGATGTTACTGTTTCTACAGTAACCAGTAGGTAGATAATTAATATCTACAGTGCTTTATGCACTTCTTTATAATGTAATCTTTTTCATGTTAATGTAAGAGACTTTTTACCATTTACATGGTATCGGAGCGTTAGGGAGAAAACCTGCAAAATTGCGGGTCCATGGTACTGCATCCGAACTTTTTTGTTCTAGGTTTCGGGGCGCATTTTTTCTATTCATGGTCAGCCAAAACTCGGCCTCATAA
>VDFB02218409.1:0-47519 GCA_007258455.2 Sequoia sempervirens | reverse complement strand
GAGTTTGTTCTGAGAAATACATGTCATCTTTTATATTTTGGCACTTAAGAACACTAACAATTTTGTTTGAAATCCCTTCACTTTAAGGGAGGAAATCTTGTGGTTGATTTGTAGGGTCCTGCAGTTGCTCTTGTGACCTTTCTGTCCTTCTGAACGCTCTCTTCATCTGCTTACTGTTGTATCCATTCTCCTTAAATGCGTGGCTAAGTGATTTTTTTCTTCTTCCACATGCTCATCTTGAATCCTGAAGGTCCAGTTGAGAACATTTAAATATATATTATTCTCAATATTTATCAAATATTTAATTTCTCACGGTTGTATCTTATAAGATCGATTTCAGTCTTTGTAGACAAAAGTTATGGCTAAGCAATTGTTTTCTCAAATAAAAATGCAAACTGATCCATCTTTTTGTTTGTAGTTAACTTGAATCTGAAATATGTTTTCTTCTGCCATATTATAAACGTGTTAACAGAAACTAGAATCAGAATGAACTTGAGACTTTTGGGGTGAAAATGTTTAGGTTTCCTATATACGTATGCAAGAATTATTAAATTTTAACTACCTCCATACATAATGTCAATAAAGCATTTATTTTTAGTGTGTGGAAATTTATATTTTTCTCAACATCTTAATGTAAGCTAAGCTTGGTATTTATCATAGTTACCAGGTTCAAAAAGTTTGATTTGTTTGGCAAGTAAAAAAATTGTAAATATGGAATTTTCAAAAAGATTTGGATTTGGAAAAATTTCTACACAGATTGAAAAAATCCTGATTGAACTAGATTTGAACTGAATTTAATTGGATTTGGTAAGTATGGTCCAGTGGTTACTTTTCCTTCAAATTTAGCTGCCATTCATGCCATACTAGTCTCCGGATCCATGTATTCACCAAGCAAGAGTTTACACGCTCACTAATTCTATAATTCTTTAATTGATCAGAGGTCAACGCCAAGCTCTTTTATGGATGGACAGATTGGAAGGTACTAGAATATCAAACAAGAATATGCACATGCTCAACCTTAACAAGCAAGATAATTTAACAACAAGATCAATTAAGTAGATTGTCTATCCATCTCCTTATGTTTGGTTGGTGAATTGCGGTCTAGGGGACTGTGCCCATCTAAATAAAAAAGATAAATAAGAAGATGTGCAACAGACTCATAAATAGGGATACATTACAATTTAACTATGTTATCAGTTCATTCTTGTTATCTTGTTTCTGGTATGATCCATTTCCGGTCTGGTACGGGCAGTGGTGCTACTAGGGTTTGGGATTTGGTCTGTGGGTTCATCCTGAATGAACCTGGGAGAACACATGATGAAATTTGATGATGTTTTCAGAATCCGTTGCAAACCCATGGGAGTTTTGCATTCTTTAAATTTGTTTCTTTTTTGCTTTTTTTAATTGTTTTTGCAGTCCACTTTTCACAAATTTGTTTGTCTATTATATCCCCGTCGTTTGATTTCTGTTCATCTTTTAAGTCCCTGTCATTTGAGTTTTGCATTCACATTTTGAGGAAAGGATTTGAATGACATGCAAGAAGAATTGATCAAATGGCTTGAAAAGTCGTTTAATTCATCCATCAGCAAGGTGACAGAGCAGCAGGACTGGTTGAAGGGCCGTTATCTGAATACAACCTTGCTTGCTGAAGGGTGCTTGGTTTTAAGATCCGAATCTATAGTCATTTGTTTAAAGCAAACACTGCCCCCTAGTTGCAGCATCCTCCATTGAAAGAAATGGTTTAAGATCTCAAGTACTTGGTGTATAGCCTATAGCTTGAATACCAAATCCATATATCAGTCGCAAATTTAGCTTAGGTGTAAATTTAACTAATTTTGATGAGTTTTTAAAAATCTGTTGACGAGTCTTAAAAATATTTAACTAATTTTAATATTTTTAGATTTATAATATAATATATTTAGATTTTAATATTTTAATATTTAATACAATTATATTTAAATTTTAATGTTCTTATTTAAATATGATATGTTTAAAATTTAATATTATTTATTTTATTGCAATAGATAAATTCTGAACTTAATTCTTGTTTTTAGGTTGTAAATATGTATATATTTATGATTTTTATATGCTTTTGTATGGACGAACCCAAAATGAACCCAACCCCAATTTTTTTTTGGACCAAATCCATGAACTGAACCAACGAATCCGAACCCAAACCGAACCCGGATTAGTAACTTAGCAGTGTAACAAAGATACTACTAAGCCTACCAGAGTTACAAAAACATAGACTCTATAAAGGCTCAGCCTAATAGAAAGAACAAATAAGCAATGGAATGTAGGCCAGAGGTATTACCCTATTCTTTTAACAGTTTCACCCATTTTGATATGGGAACAGAGAAGTGTTTAATGTGTTACTGCTTCTTTTTTTGGATGGATCTTTATTTTTCTTTTGCAGCATGGTCCTTTTTCCTTTGTCTCTCCCATCATCAAGAGCATCCAGGGAAGGTTGAAACCCATTAACAGACACTATCTTTTTCTGCTGAGATCACCTTATTTGAGGGAGAATTTGACTTTTGCTGAACTGGAGAGGATGTCTTTTGCATTAATGATTCTTGGGTGCTCATAGGTGATGCCAGCAAGCCCCAAGTGAGCTCAGATGGGGGCTTTGAAACCCCAAGTGACTTTCAACCGTACAGTGTTGTGGAAGAGCATCTTTCAACCATGAAGCTTGACATTCCAAAGAGTGCTTGGAACTAGGGCTATCAGCAGCAAACACCTGCGGCAGTGAAAAGGCAATCCCTCAACTATGATCAACAATTTTAAAATTATAATGTCTGTGGGTAGATCTTTTAAGATGACAAGAACAACTAGAATGTGGGCAAAAGTTGTATGAGTAAAGATCAGAAGTGTCTATATCTATAGCTAGGAATCACCCAGAAAATTGCATATAGGTTTAAAGCATGAATTGAATGAGAACTCAAGTGGGAGTTTTGGGATATGAGTCCACATAGGCATAACCTTGAATGATTTGGTGGAGGGATTAAGGATAGGATAGCCAAGGTTTGAGCATAAGGAAGTGCTGGCCCCAGATCTAGAGATGAACACAGAGAATTGCATCTTGATCCTTCACACAATCAAAAACTGCAATAAAAAATCCAACTAGAATGTGGGCAAAAGTTGTATGAGTAAATATCAGAAGTGTCTATATCTATAGCTAGGAGTCACCCAGAAAATTGCGTATAGCTTTAAAGCATGAATTGAATGAGAACTGAAGTGGGAGTTTTGGGAGATGAGTCCACACAGGTATAGCCTTGAATGATTTGGTGGAGGGATTAAGGAGGTGATAGCCAAGGTTTGAGCATAAGGAAGTGCTGGCCCCAGATCTAGAGATGAATAGCATCTTTATCCTTCACAATCAAAAACTGCAATAAAAAATCCATGCTCCCAAGGATAATTTTCAAGATCACCTTCCATGAGTGGCTGCCAAGATTCAATAATCCATTTTCTAAATTTGGAAGACTAGGCCAGAAGCGATTAAATCTGCTGATTAACCCAGGAGCAGCAGAAGTCTTTGCCTTCGATCACTTCATGTCTAACATCAGCTTCATATTCCAGGATGGGGGACTTATCAGTGCAGCCGAGAGACATGACCATCACTTGGGAGGATCCTTTTGTACCACACTTCAAATCAAGAGCAGCTCTCTGTGTCGTGGCATGATCAGCCCTGCTTGAGCATCATTTGCGAGTTTAAAGCCTGGAGCCTTGTGTAACACCTGGATTTGGGTTGCAAGTCACACACAGGAAAAACAGTGAAGGATTTATTCTGATTCGGGACTGAGTTTTCTATGGCATCCTTGAAAGAATGCCCAAATTTTTTTCGGGGGGTAAGATCTTGAAAAACCTGCAAATTTGTTCCGATCCTGCTGCAAATTGCCGACTCCATTATTGGCCTTATGAGATTTGCCATTACCTATTGCAGTTTGAGGTAGAATTTAAGACCCGTCTGGGGCATTCAGACCTTTGTTAGGTAGATTTTCAGCACCCAGGTCTGCAAACCTCTTTGCAAAAATATTAAACTTGGGAGGTTTTGACAGCGACATCTCTCTTCTCTAAATGAATCCATAAATTTTAGAGTGATTTGCTTCTCCCTCTCTTAACAGTGAACAATATGTTGCATTTTATAGAATCGTGGGCAATTTTCTAGTTTTATATGCAATTGGAGTTTTTGTAAGACAAAGTAAAGACAATGAATATTATAATTTGGATTTCAGAATTGCATGTTTTCTTTTTTGATGTGGTTGAAGTACTTTTATTTCTGTATATCTTAGTTTTGCATTTTTGGCGGGCCTTCCCATTGTTTTGCTTTCTTCTTATAACAAATTTTGGTTTTGTGTACTCATTTCTTTCATTTTCATGAACTAGGTTATTAACTAAGTCACCGGTTCAGACTTATATAGCCCCTGGTCCTGGTTCGAAACGGATCTGGTTTGAGGTACTGGTCCGGACAGGGTCTGGCCAACAGCCTGTGGGTTCTATACCGTTGGACCAAGATCGAACCCATCTTTCTGATCTCTGATTTACATAAGCCTGTTTCACTTCTGGTGGCCCTAACAAAACTCAAACAAATCCAAAACACAGAAAGCACTAGCAGTGGCAGCCCGTACACTAAACATACACATGTAGATATGATGCAATTTCTTATGAATGTCTTAAACATAACTGAAACAGGTTGCCTGCCGCTGCCTTCGCCTTAAGCCTCCACATTTTTCGTATCCAAAGCCATGATGTGTTTGCTTAAGCTTTCTTCGCACAGTTGGAAAAAGCAATACAACCTACTATTATGTTTCTTAAGTAATTTGGCTCTATCTTTTATATTGGTTTTTCCTCTTTACCAATAAGAAAGAGTCGGCCACAACTCTAGTCTAATTCAAACTCAAAGTTGTTCATATGATAATTTTTTATTATGGAAAATTATAATTTGATTTAGATGCTCAAAAATATTGATATATAATTAATAGATAAAATAATTTTACATAATTATAATTATTATATTATATTGTATTGATATTATTAACAATAAATTTATATCATGACATTTGAGTATCACTAATATTTTAATATTTGACTATGAAAGTGGTGGTGTATTTTTGCTAATGTTATGTGACTATTAATATGGTGGTGTATTCTGAACTTAATTACTGCTGCAAATATGTATTTATTTCTGATTTTTATGTGTTTTTATATTAACGAACCCAAAATGAATCCAACCCCCAAAAAAATTTTGCCCGAACCCACGAACCCAAACCCAAAACCGAACTGGTAGCTTAGGTTTCTAACCTTTTTAAGGGGATATGGCAGGCTATTTCTTGCAGGCCACAAATGGCCTAACAGAAGTTCTTAGAAAATGATGGAAACTGCCATATCTAACAATGGTGTTTCTTGAGAAGCAGCCATTGGTTTTTGAGCAATATTGCGCTGTTAGATATGGCTGTTTACCTCAATGTTCTATTTGTTGCATTTTTGAGATTTGATTATTTGTTCTGGGCATGTTTCTGCAAACAAAGTCATGTAATGATAAAATGATACATTGTCTTCTAAGTAACATTATCTTATAATGTGAGGAGGTGTAATCTACAGCTACAGTTGGAGGTCAGGGGGTTGTCATTGAGTGTAATATCTGGGAGATGTTCATAAACATAGCAGACTCACTTGATTTAATTTGTTAAAGTTGCACGGTCCGCAAAACAAATTTAATAATTTAAAATATCTATAAATATATGTTATTGATCTTGAATTATGATTTGGTTATTGATCAACTGTTATTTCATCTTGTGCTGATGATGGAGTTATTAAAGAAAGGCAGCTGTATCAGAGGACTCTTTTGACCGTGTCTTCAAAAGTATGCAGCAGCTCAAATGAATGATCTCTTCTCCAGTTTTTCTCCAATTTTTGCTGTTGGTGGCTATTTTTCTGTTTCACCTGCACAATTTGAGCCATATTCTCAAATCTCACCCAAAAAATAGCAAGAATTTAATATTTGTGATGGATTGTTTTGGTCACATGTTAAAATTAACAACAGAGATATCAAATATAAAGGAGGTTAGATTGTTGTGGTAAGAATCATATACACGGATACGTGATGGTCCAAATTATTCAATTTTAATCTATACAATAGCAGCGCACTCATGGTTCAATTAAATAATGTGCATACAAAAATGAGTTTCAAATTAATCACATAACTATGAACAAAGTTAATCCTCAAATGAGTGTACAAGGTACAAAAGGAGTGAGCCAAGCTTATGATTTATTATTACTCTTTTATTGAAAAGGGATTGCAGTATATTGCTTTCTTGCAAAGAAATGATTATAAATTTCTGCATTAGTTACAAGAGTCAGCAAACTGCTGTTTTTGTTTGAGATGTAAAATCAGACATATTAATGCTTTCAGGCATTTGCCCAGTATGTGATAAAATCTAAGATTGGACTACAGTATGAGATCTGTCCATATGCACCGATGAGCAGATTTTTTATGGCTAAAGAGTAAAGTGGCAGATTTAAACTTCTGGAAATGCAATCAAGGATAAAACAGTGTCTATTAATTTGCAGCCACATAAAAGGCATGGAAGATCATTCTACTTTAAGAATGATTGTTTTCTTTGACATCAAATAAAACATGTCTTTCTTCTTAAATATTTGTGATGAGTTGTGCCCTTTTTTGGGCATTCACGGGAAAGAAATCCACAAATAATACCGAGTCAGATTGTTAATAATTTTTCAATTTCTTTATTTGACTTTGGTTGATAAGAGAATTTCGGAATTTCGGACCAGGTCAAAATATGGGCTATACTTTATGCAAAGTGAAACATAGAGTGCAAATGAAGCTAAAGAGCAAATACTTGTTTAACTGTCTCAAAATGTGCTGAAATTTTATGGACAGAGTTGGTTTGATGCGTGCAACAAAAAATTCTGTTAAGGAATGTTTGGAATTGGACAGCAAATTTGGAAAAAGATGGAAGAATGGGATGGAAATGAGAACAATATAAAAAATATATCAAGTGCTCCAGGCTCTAAAATACTATTTATAAGATTTATTGATTTGGCTTAGTAGTTAATTAGAATGTTTAACAGCCCCATATGAAGCATGCTAAAAAGCAGGTTTTTAATTTCTTTTGTAAACAGCCTTGACAGCTATATTAACCATTCATAGATTATCTGTAAATCAAGATGATTAACTTGAGAGATAAATAATCATTGTCAACATCTATGTGCTACATACATTTTTTTGCAATGGTTACATAATAAATTGAAACTATACTCTAGCAATAAAAGAGAGTATGATGGGGACTATAGTTCATGGCCACAAGAACGAAACATTTTATACCATTTGAGGCCAATCATCAAAGGGGAAAGATAAACATTTCAGTAAATATGTAATAGAATGTGAGGAACTGTGGGTCATGGTCACAAGAAAGAAAGCTTTTATACAATTGGAAGCCAATCGTCAAATGGGAAAGATAAGCTTTTCAGTAAATATGTAACAGAATGTGAGGAATGCTCACAGCAGGTGTAAATATATTTTTTAGTCAAAGTATACCTCTTTACTGAATAGGCACGGCATATTATTAACAATTGTGACTTTGTTGTTGATCGACTTATTTTAACTAATTTACTTTTTGTTACTTATTTAACTATGCCACAGAGAATGGCACAGAAGAATGGAAATCTTTTATACAATTGGAAGCCAATCGTCAAATGGGAAAGATAAGCTTTTCAGTAAATATGTAACAGAATGTGAGGAATGCTTACAGCAGGTGTAAATATATTTTTAGTCAAAGTATACCTCTTTACTGAATAGGCACGGCATATTAGTAAGAAAGAAAGCTTTTATACAATTGGAAGCCAATCGTCAAATGGGAAAGATAAGCTTTTCAGTAAATATGTAACAGAATGTGAGAAATGCTTACAGCAGGTGTAAATATATTTTTAGTCAAAGTATACCTCTTTACTGAATAGGCACGGCATATTATTAACAAGTGTGACTTTTGTTGTTGATCGACTTATTTTAACTAATTTATTTTTTATTACTTATTTAACTATGCCACAGAGAATGGCACAGAAGAATGGAAATCACGCCTTAATTAGGTTAGTTTACATAACAGGGAAATGGCACAAAAGCAAAGGGAATTCTTATGGATAGATGCACTTGTGTCTTTTATTTAATGTGTTATAGTAAGGGTTGTGAAGCTGGGAACTTGCAACAGTGAATACAATTGGAGTAGTGATGGCTGTGATTAGAATTGGATATGTATATTGTTTTTGGGCTAAGTTACCGATTCGCCACTCCCAGCCTCTGGATATGATACGATTCGTACCGGATATGAAATTTGGATTCGGTACGATTCAGATTCGGACAGGGTACGAAAATTGGACTGTGGATTCGTCCAGGATACGCCCAGAAGAATCCAACGCGAATCTGATGCGAAACCAAACGTCAAAACACCCAAAAAACCCATATATTTGCGTAGCTTGGGTTAGTTTTTTTTCTGATTGTCCTTACATATATTTTTTTTCAATGTAGGTACAGGTATCCGTATAGTTTATAATTGCAACTAGCTCTAATTCAATGGACCTAAGGATGGAAAGGAATTCCAAATTTGATCAAGCATCAACTCTTTGGCAACATGTCACAATGATTGAGCACCTTGCTGGAGGTATCTTTGGACTTGTAGTCAATGCCATAACAAGTAGAAGAGCTTGTATAGTCTGGTGAAAACTTACTTGTGTGCAATGACCAGGCAAGGAATTATTATTTGTCTAGGGCCAAACAAACATGGATTGCCTAAGGAGTAATTTCCCTCTTATATCAAAGAGTAAGAAGCAAATAGTGCAATTGGGAAAGCAAAATAAGAATCCCATCCTTTAGCCCAGAAAGGATTGTGCAAGCCACCTACAAGGTCATCTTCCACTTCTCCAATAGTGGCTGCCACACATTCTTTCATTCTGGCATCATCTTCCCAAAAACACTTGACATTTTATGTTTGAACTTTAATTTATAATTTTATATCATGACATTCGAGTATCACTAATATTTTAATATTTGACTATGAAAGTGGTGATGTATTTTTGCTATGTTATTAGACTATTAATATGGTGGTGTATTCTGAACTTAATTACTGCTGCAAATATGTATATATTTCTGATTTTTATATGTTTTTTGTATTGCCGTACCCAAGCCATACCCAACCCCAATTTTTTTTTTTTGCCGAATCCTATACCGGATTCTCGTACCCGTACCCGTACCCGAATCCAAAAACGAATTGGTAACTTAGGTTTTTGGTAGTCCACATGGATTTTAAAATGTTATGTAGACAAGCAAATAAACCAATCTGCAGTTTCTTAGAAATACATTTTATCTTCTAATAGGGGAACATTGCTTGGTAACCTTGCACTGTAAGCATCAATATAGGACTGTGACAATCATATCTAGTTTCAGGTAAACTAGAACGCATTAATAGTTGAAATTTTAACTAGCCTTGTTTTATGATTTGACCAGGTATTGCAAAGGTTGATGCTGTTTCAGATGAATTGCAGACAATGCAAAAACTTTTGGCAGAGCCTTTTGGTGGTTATCAGAGACCACACCTTAAAATGCCATCTCAGATTTTGGATGAGAAAGAAAGAAACATACACAGATTCATAAGTAATAATGCTCTAGTTGAAGATCCTGTTGTCTTTGAGCAGGAACGGAAGACCATAAATCCATGGACCCCAGAGGAAAAGAAGATATTTCTGGAGAAATTTTTCTTGTTTAACAAGAATTTTCCGAAAATTGCATCCTTTATAGAACACAAAACTGTTGCAGACTGTATTGAGTTTTACTACAGGAACCAGAAATCTGAAGAGTTTGAGATGATGCGGCATAGGCAGCAGCTTAAGAATCGTAGAGATTATTCACGACCATTTTCATATCTAGTTAATACAACACCTCCAAACAGTCGGCGCAGGGAAGCATCAACTATTTGTGTTGATAAGTTGCCTATTCCATCAACCACGGCTTTGTGCAATGTGGATGGGAGGGCTTTTTGTAGAGATTTAAGTAAAAATGTTCAGAGAAGTCACATTGTCTCTGTTGATTCAAACAACTTGGAAAACGCTCTCGTAAATTCAGGTTTTTGTAAAAGATAACATTCTTTTGTAACCTAAGACATATTTCTCTCTTCTTTCCTTTCATGATGTGTGCTTATTACTTATTTTAAACTTAGTAGTTAAAAGGCATCTCAGAGTTTGTTCTATTGCAGGTTCAGTCTCTGGGATAAATATTACTACAGAAGAGTCTGATAAATTTAAAACAGTTGAAAGCACACAATCTCCGAGATCGATTATTGAGGAATTTGATTCTCAGTGGACAGACAATGAGAGGCAGCTTTTTGTGATTGCTCTGGGAATGTTCGGTAAAGACTTCAAGAACATCTCTCAACATGTTGCAACAAAAAGCGAGGGGCAGTGCAAAGCTTTCTTCAGTAAAACTCGCAAACGACTTGGACTTGATCAAGTTCTGGAAACCTTTGAAATGAATATACATGAGAATTTAGAACAAGCTGAAGAACATAGGGAAGCTTCTGTGGAACACTCAAAATGTGTCGAAACTGACCATATTCCAATTGATAATGATGATGTGAATGGTGATTCTGTTTGTGATATTTTGCCGTTGGATTCTGCTGCTGTTTTAGGAGAGGTTAGTCTTAAATCTACAGAGGAACCATTGAACATGTTTAGAAGCAGTGGAAATGGTGAAGAAATACAGAATATGGAAGATGAAAAGCCATTGGCTTCAGTCCCAGAAGTCACAGATTGTTTGCCAAAAAATAGAGAGGAAATGGTTCCATCGAATGATATTGAGGAGCAAACTGAAGGTACGGAACAAAATATTCCTGTAGCTTTAACTGAAACTTTGTGTGCACCAAAGGAAGAAAAAATGGACCCTCTTGGTATATTAACAGACCTAAGTTCTGAACCAGGAAGTGAGGTGGTACATATGGGCGAGACTACATTACAGCAGGAGGCTCACAGAGATGAGCAGCTTCCTAACCTGATCTCTTCAAAATCTGGGGAAGAGAATGAAGCTCAGGTGTCTGCACCTCGAGTGGACATGTTAGAAAAGCCAGTTGTTGAGGATATGGATTTACAGGCAGATTCTGCCAATCACACCTTACAAGACTGCCCTGATGTTACTCAAACATCACACAGTAGTTCTAGTCAGACGTATCTTGAGCCTGTGCTTTCAAATGTATCAACAGTTACTTGTACTGCTCAACCTAGGTCCAAAGGAAACCCAAATGGGGGGGAATCAAAACCACGGAGAGAAGCTACATCCTGGACACAAGATGAGAAGGAAAAATTTGTGGAAATATTAAGGAAGCATGGTAGGGATTGGAGTCTTCTACAAGAAAATCTTCCTTTGAAATCTTTGACTCAGATTAAGACATACTTTCAGAATTCCAAAGCCAAATTAGGATTAACGGCAGCAGAAGGAAACCAATCAAGGAGTGCACCAATCAGAAAACCTAAAATGGATGATTCCGATTCAATGAACAGTTCGTATCGTGTTGCACATCACAAGGGAGCACAACTATCTGAGGAAGCTGTCCTAAAATCTGACCAAACTGTAAATGGCAGTGTAAATACAATACTCGGTGTGCCTGGTTCTGATGGTTCATTTGCATTCTATAATGGAATGCAGAAAATATTCCAGCAAATGTGCTCAAATGGCTATAATCAGCAGTCGGCAATTAGCAATGGGCAGTTTCCAGTTCTTCAACCAGTTCTTCAACCATCAGTAATTATGGGCTCGGGCTTCCATCAATCTCAGAACCACAGCATGCAGCAGTCACTTTCGCTTTCTACTTCAAATTCACAGCCTGTAAATCCTCAACAAACTCAACAAATTGCAGGTCTGCCCCAATTGCAGTCGTCTTCTGCATCATGTGATCTCCAGTCACAAATATTAAACCAAATAAAGCAGCAGCAAATAACTTCCCAAGTTATTCCTCACAGTCAGCAAGATTATCAGACTCAAGGAATTCAAAAATTGCAATTGATTATGCAACAACAACAGGCAGTGCAGAACTTTCAACAGAACATGTCAACGTCAGTTCTCCAGCAGCAACAATCATCCCAATCTCAAGGGATACTTCATCAGCAGAACCAACAGCAACATTTAACCCAAAGCCCTCATCTTATTCAACATGCTATAAATCAGAATCTTCATTATTTGCAACAACCACCATCTATTCAGTCACTTGGTCAACTGGCAGCTGTAGCTAGTCAACAGTTGTCCTCAAACCATCTAAAGGTAATTAATCAACAGCAATTACCAAGTCAGCAGCAGTTGATGAACCAATTTCAGTTACATTATGATGATCAAAAAAACAAGTACCACTCGTTACAAAGTAGTCATGTTTCTCAGCAAGAGCAACATTCCATATTAGGATCTTTGCATGAACAGCTGGCACGTCAGCTCCTTATTCACCAACACCAGTTGCAATCAGAAAAGCAACCAGAGCCTTTGCGGATGATTTTACCAATACACACAAATGAAATTTCAGAGGTTTCTCATCATCACCAAGGACAAGCTCCTGATATCATATCTGGAAAGGAACAAAAGCAATGGCAGGATCTACATAATTGCCAATCAGTAATGTTACATAAAGGAGCAAACCAATCAACTATTAATGATTCTCCTAATATACATGACTCCATTGAGCTGAAAAATGTACTTAAGTCACAGACACATGAGACTGGACATTTGCCAGAGTCCCAAGTTAATTTGCAAGTGCGTGCTTCCCCTCAATTAAAACCTGGGTCTACCTCTGAGAGTCATCAGATAAGAGCTGGAGATGTCAAACTTTTTGGTCAGTTTCTTCTCTCACAGCCAACGTCATCTCTGAACTCTACAGCTTCAGCTTCAGAGGGTGGTTTTTCAAAGCCAATGTTTTCATTATCTTCCACACCAGTTAGTCATGTGGAAGCTTCTATTTCAGAGGGGTTGCCTTATACCTACCCTGACGGTACACCTTGTCTTCCATCCGGCTTTGGACGGATTGGTCTCTCCTTCTCTCAGGGTCAATGTCACCATTTTCCAGGTCAGAGTACATCCGCTGTGAGCCCTGGTTTAAGGAACAGTTTATTGGATGGCAGAGAACATGCTTGCTTGGCACAAGCAACAGAGTCAGAAAATGATACACAGAATAGCCAAACTGCTATTGCTCGTGCGTTTCAACGAATTCTGTGTGAGGGAAAAGAATATAATAATACTCATTCTGAAGTTGCCTGTCCCTTTCTAAAATCTGATGTGGGTGAGCAATCAAAGAGAGTGATAGATGGCCAATTTCCAGTTATGGATTTTGGACTCAAAAGACAAGGAGATCAGGGCAACAGTTCAGCACTCTCTACTGCAGACCTTACTGCTACAAATTCTGATTTGAGATCTAATGTGCCATACGTATCCAGTATAACTGACATTGCCAACTTGAGTTCAACAATGGGATTGGGAGCTATATTGGCTTCAAATCGAAGGCAGGGTTCTCGTGATCTTCGTTATGCTGGTGGTCATTCCAGTGAAGAACTGCACAGAAGTAGAGATTCGCCTGGGAATAATGTTTGCCATGCAGTTAATGCAAGCAAAAGCATTGTTACAAATGCTCAAATGGCAGCACTGGTACAATCGTTTCCAGTTGGAGTTGAGACTTCACAAGTTACCAGAGACAATTCATTTTTGGGTCAACAAGGTATTTTATATGGTTCTGGAAGTGGAGGTTTGGTACCAACAGTCTCTTCTGTTTGGCCTCGTGGCCCGGTGATAGTTGAAGGTCAATCAAGGGCAGATGACTCAAAAAATGCAGAAGAAAACAAGAGGCAGCCTACATAAATTTGGGGCTTAAAGTTTGACTGGACCTTTTCTGTATGATATCACTTCCAAGGAAAAGCTGGGACATAGAAGAATGCAATCTTTGTCGAGCCTTTGCTGCATTTGATTTGTCCGAGCATAATTTCCCTGGTGGTGCAAGCCTGTGCAGCTCTTTCAACTGATAATGATCTCTGGGCACTCAATATTTGGTAAAGGTAAAGGTACATGCCTCTTGCAAAGCTCTTATATTAACACAGACTGTGTCTTCGTTTCTTACCAGTTTCACCAATTAAAAGGTTAATATGCTCTTGTTCTACACGATCAGGTTTGAAGGATGTTGAGATGCATGTGGATTTGGAAAACTCATCTTAACCATTGAAAGCTCTGTTGTTCCAAAGAAGTATTTGCTGTGGTATATACAGAACTTCTATCAGGCAATCCTGCATAAAAGGTACCTGTAATATGCAATGCAACCCACAGCAAGTTGTAATTGGGTTTACATTATCCTTGTAAACATGTTAGATAATGTGTAATAACACCTTTTAAAGTTAGAGTGATAATTTAATTATTCAAAATTTATTTGCAAGAATTGCATTCAGTGATATTTTTAGAGCAATTTAGTGGGAAAATCCTTGCTTCTAGAATGGCATTTTTATTGGTTATCTCACATTTAAGTAAATCCTTATTTGTAATGAGGCACAAACGCCTTATACATCTCTAACGCAGTTGCTTTTTCAAGCATTAGAATGATCCAATATTGACATAGGAAAGTCTTAATGACCATCATTCTTAAATTTATTTTGGTATGTTTCTGTGTCACATGGAAAGTAGCATATCTGATTTGTAATTTGCATAAAATATACCTGATACACTGTTGATGCAATGGAAAATTGCTGAAATCCAATATGCAGAGGCTGAAAAATAGTGTTCTACCACTGTAAACTAGCATCAATATCTTTTATGCTGTTTCCAATGTGTTGATGCCTCAAATACATTCCTACACTACTGAAAATTATATGTATATGCATTCTTTGGCCGTGTCACATTGTCACATATTAGAAATAAATGCCACCCCAGCTGAAAGCACTTTTACATGGATAAAATCCAATTTACTGGTATGGGCTTCAGGTATGGGATAAAATTGTAGAGAGAATTAACCAAACAAATGATAATATTGAGTTTGCTAAAATAAAAAAATAACAAAATACAATTGATAATTCAAAATATTTAACGAGTCATGAGATATGATACATCATAAAGTCTTGTATTATTTGTTCTAAATAAAGATTAGTTAATGGTCATATTCCAACTTAAGAACTACACAAACAATTCATCTTATTGTGTTTCATCAAGATCATCCAAATTAATAATTGGTTCATTAGAACTAGATGTAGTACGATCAACAGATGTTTCATTTGTTGGTTGTGTTTTCCTTAATGTTTTAAATTTTATTTAATATAATATAGACAGTCAACATAGTTATTTTTATTACGTGTTAGCTTGTTATTATGATAGTATGGTACACAGGATCATAGTTTACATACTCGGAATTGGAGAGTACTCGGCAAGCCCAAAATTTTTGACTTGGGAAAAACTCGGCAAATGTTTGTGGATTTATGTATGTGTATACTCGGGACTGCACTGTGCACTCATACATATCTATAAACATACACAGGATGCCAAGTTTGCATGCATATACACACACAAACATGCCAAGTTTGTGGGTTTTTTGTGAGCTACTGGCGATTACTCGATAATTTGACGGGAGAAAATCCATCTGCATACTGCTTGCGAGTAAAAGCAAAAATTACTCGGCATGCAAATTTTTTGCATATTACTCGGCTACTCGGAGAGTATGTAAACTATGCATAGGATAATAGAAGATTTTGGGAGGTATCCAAACCAGAAATAGTACCAGAACACTACTGGTACAGGTGTGGCGTCTCCAGAGCAATATGTGGTAGTGAAGGATAAAATATATGTAGATATGCTTATACGATGCTACATGGTTCTTTGGAACACCACCTTGTACCCAAACTAGTTGGAAAGGTATCAGGTGACATGTTTGAGATGAGCCTGTTGCAGTCTAAAAACCCCTACAAACAACAAAGCAAGAAAGAACATGACCATCCCAACCTCAACTCATGCAATTCAACTATTTTTGATCCACGGTTTATCTTCTTTGTTTTAATGCCTGATTATACATGTAATGTTGTTATAATGGCTAATTTTTTCTATATTTATTATATGTATGTTTTCAAGACGAATCTTACCTAGGATCCCCAAAAAACAGGCTTTTCTTATATCCTTACCCTTTTCTTGGTAACTTAGTGTACTACCATGGAAAATATCAAGTAATGATTGAACAGTGCAAATAAGTTTGTTACATTGTATGACAGTTGAATATGATAGTCATATTATTTCTTTTCTTTTCTTTCTTTCTTCAACATATTCTTCTTTTCATTTGTTTTTCTATTATTTTAGTTGTCTCAATTAGTATACCCCTATGTTCCTTCTTTGCATCTTGGTCTTCTTTTTATTGAATTAAATTTGCAAACCATTCATTCATTTTTTCCGAAGTAGCCGAATCGTGGCTCCTAGGGCCTCGAACCAGAACTAGAAATGATTCAGAAACGGACTCGGAATCGAATCGCGGTGGAATCGTCTAGGAATCAGATTTTTACCTGTGGGTTCGATTCCATTTTTTCAAAGCGATTCCAAGCGTTTCATGGGATGACGTGGCAATTTTGAAATGTTTCGATGACCGTTTTCAGCTCGAACTTGGACTTTTTCCTCGTTTTTCGTGAAAGTTAGCGCGACAAAGCGGATTTACCTATTTTGTTTGGCGTTTTTCACTTATTTTATTCACTTGTTTTATTCCGCCGCGTTTCAATTGGGCGAGGAAGCTTCTTCCATGAGCAAAAAAAAACGGCGAACAGTTTGAGAACTTCCCTAAGCAGTGCGACCATGCGGGAAGGAGAAGCCAAGACGTGACCACGTGGGCTGAAGCTGCGATTGTGAAAGAAATCGCGCGTGCAGACAAGGTAGGGTTTCATTTTTGTTTTTTTTGTTAGTTTTTTTTTTTTTTTTTTTAGGTTAAAGTTCAATTTTAATTTTTTTTAAATGTTTTAAAATTTATAATTTTATAACTATGATCATATATATTACATGTATAATTTAATTTAATTTTTTTTGCTAACTCAGAGGTATCCCAGGGCCCTCAATTCGGAGATTTTTAGGCCCTTCTGCGACTCCGCCAACGACATCAACCACCCTTGCCCTGGTCTTACTTTTTTTGCCAAGTTTTGGGGGAGGAGGAGGCGAGCGGAGGCAGACTAATCGTCTGGGGGGTGGACTACGCAGCCCGCAAGCGCATCCACCCTTTTTAACCCGGGAGCGTGAGTCGACCTCGGGACCTATATGGGACAAACCCAAAGCCCTTAACCAACCATGCTACCCGTGCGGGCTATAGTTTTTAATTTTATAACTATAGTCTATATGATAATATATATTATATATATAATTTTAAATTTTTTAAGTTATAAAACTAAAAATATTTTGAATGAAATGCATATTTTTAATATATATAAATTATAATTTTACATATTTAAATTTTCTTAAATGTCAATGTATAATATAAATTTATTTATAATAATTAATATATTTATTATTTTAAAATATAATTTTACATATTTGATATTTTACATGTATATTTTATATTTTTGATTAATATATATTTGATATTAATATATATAATGTATAATTAATAATTTAATAATATATATAATATAAATTTATTTATTATACAGTTACTAACATATAAAATTTATTATTTTACAATTTTGTTTATAGTCTTATTATATATATAATTAAATTATTAATAATATATTATTATTATATAATTAAATAATTTTTAAAATATAATATTTATATATTAAAATTATATAATTTTAAAAAATTATAATTTACTAATTTAGCATTTACTATTTACGTTTAGATTTAGAATTTTAGATAATAAGATTATTATTTAATTAATTAATTCAATCAAATTTGTCTCAACAATTTGCTTGCAGCTTTGTTGCATGTAGCGTCGTAGAGAAACATGACAGATAGTTTAGCTTCCGTTGGCAATACTAATCCCTCATTCAAATTTGACCCGGCTTCACCGCTATGGAGACATGTACAAGTAGTAGAGCAAATTCCAGGTGGGGGGACATGTGTTTGGATATGCCCCGGGTGTGAAAAGAAATACACTAGTTCCTATAGCCTGGTGAAAGCACATTTGTGTGCAAATACTGGGAAGGGAATTAAACTATGTCCAGGAAAACCTAGAAAACCTAACACCTGACAAAATAGCAGAATATATTGCAGAGCAAGAGGAAGCAGATGCAAGGTTTCAAAATAAAATGGGGCCTCCAATGAGTACAGGAAAGGGCTCAAAGGTGCCATCTACTTCATCTCACACACATATTAGTCGTCTTGACACTGTAGTAGAAAGCCATCCTTTTTTGAGAGCAAATGAAGTTGAAAATGTCAATGAGGCTAATGTTTTGAAGAGAGCAAAGGATCCGTTGGAGAAGGCATTTGATAATGATGCAAGACAGCTTGCTAACCAAGCCATTGGAAGATGCCTCTATGTGAATGGTATCTCTTTCAATGTTGTTCGATCGCCTTATTGGCAAGACATGATAAGAAAAGCAAATGAAGCTACAAGGGGGTACACAAGCCCAGGTTATGAGAAGGTGCGTACCACTATATTATCAAAGGAGGTCAAACATATAAAAGATGCATTATATCCCATCAAGGCTTCATGGAAAGAAACAGGTGTGTATTATTTCTGATGGATGGAAGGAGCAAAAAATAGACCATTGATTAATGTGATTGCAGTGTGCCCTAAAGGGGGCAATGTTTCTAAAAGTTGTGGATTGTGAGGGGCAGGTAAAGGATGCACAATTTATTGCTGACATCCTTATACAGTGCATTAATGAAGTGGGACCTCACAATGTTGTCCAAGTTGTAACGGACAATGCGAAGAATTGCAAAGCTGCTGGTATGATAGTTGAGTCATGATTCCAGCATATATTTTGGACACCTTGTGCCGTGCATTCCCTCAACCTCATGCTACAGAAGTTGGGTACAAAAATAGATTGGATCAAACAAGTCTATGCTGAAGTTGAAGAGATCCAAATGTTCATAACAAATCACCACATGTCACAAGCTATCTTTAGATCATTCTCGCAACTAGAGCTACTAAAGGTAAGTCAAACTTCAAACATTGCATTTTTTTAATGTTATGTTTTAAAATTTACTTCAATAATTTATTTAAAATACATATATATATATATATATATATTGATTTTAATTATTTACTTTTTATTTTCAAATAGGTGGCTGAAACTAGATTTTCATCCAACACAATCGTCTTGAGACGACTTGTGAAGGTGCAAGAGGCGCTTTCTGCTATGGTCATTAGCCACTCATGGGCTATATGGAGGCAATCAAATAGTGAGAGGGCAGCAAATATAAAACATAAGATTCTAGATGACATTTGGTGGGATCGAGCGGAATATCTTCTTGCTTTCACCGAGCCCATTTTGAGCATGATATGCTTTACTGACATGGATAAGCCATGCTTGGGGGAGGTTTATGATGGCATTGATGTAAATGGTAAAAAGTCTTAACATTAACATTAAAAAGTTACAATTTATAGAGTGCATAAAGCACTGTAGATATTAATGATATCTACCTACAAACATTAAATATCCATCTAACAGATAGAAAATATCTAACCTATTAAATACATCATATTGACCATTAATAATATAAGAATATAATATATTCTAACACCCTCCCTTAATGGTCAATCCGTCAACAACACCAAGTTGCCCCCTGAATTTTACAAACTTATCCGGGCTCAAAGACTTGGTGAGAATATCTGCAGTCTGATCCGTTGTCGGAACATACTACAGCTGAATTGATCCGTCTTCTACCAACTTGCGGACGTAATGACAATGAAGCTCGACATGCTTGGTATGTTCATGGAAGACTGGATTTTTGGCCAGTTTAAGCACCCCTTGATTGTCAGTGTACAAGGGAGAAGGTCCAGCTTGTGACGTGCATGTCAGAAAGCATCCTACGAAGCCAAATTGCCTCACATGCTGCTTTAATAGTTCCTCGATATTCAACTTCTGTCGAGGAAAGAGCCACTGCCTGTTGCTTCTTGCTGGTCCATGTTACAGCACCTGTACCCAAACTGAATACATACCCAGAAGTAGATTTTCTATCATCCATTGAACCTGCCCAATCTGAGTCTGTGTAACCAATCAGCTTTGGATCCTTGCATCTGCCATACAGAATGCCATAGTCTAAAGTGCCCTTAACATATCTCAGCACCCGCTTTGTTGCAATCCAATGATCAGCTTTAGGAGCTGTCATGAAGCGAGAGATGTAGCTCACTACAAAACTGATGTCAGGTCTAGTGGCAGTGAGATAGATGAGACTGCCCACTAGTTGCCTGAAGGTCGTTTCATTGACCGGAGGTGAATCAGAGTTGGCTGACAACTTCAGCCCCTTCTCCATGGGTGTGGAGGCAGGTTTGCAATCCTGCATCCAGAATTTGTCAAGCAAACTTCTGGCATATTTTGACTGAGAGATGAAGATGCTACCATCGGTATGCCAAACTTCAATACCCAAACAATAATGAAGAAGCCCCAAATCTGTCATGTCAAAAGTTTGACACAAATCCTGTTTGATTGTTGCAATCAAATGTGCTGAACTGCCAGTAATGATCAAATTGTCAACATAGACAACAAGAAAGAGAATATCATCACCAAAGTGTTTGACATACAAATTACTGTCAGAAGGGCTGCGCTGAAAACCATGATCAACCAAGTACTGATCAATCTTGAAATACCATGCATGGGGAGCCTGCTTCAGTCCATAGAGCGCTTTCACGAGTCTACACACTTGATGTTCTTTGCCGGCAACCTTGAAACCAGGAGGCTGCGTCATGTAGACTTTTTCCTGCAAATCACCGTTGAGGAAGGCACTCTTGACGTCCATTTGATGAACTATCCAACCAAATTGGGCTGCAATAGCAAGAAGAAGACGAATGGTGCTCATCTTGGCAGTAGGAGCGAAGGTCTCCTCGTAGTAAATGCCCTCCCGCTGTGTGAATCCCCGAGCAACCAATCTAGCCTTGTATTTATCTAGAGTACCATCTGCATGATACTTGACCTTGTAAACCCATTTGCAACTGATAGGTTTCTTCCTAGGAGGAAGATTAGAAAGAACCCAGGTGTGATTCTTCAAAAGACTATGATATTCTGTCTGCATAGCCTGTTCCCACTCTGGAATTCCTTTAGCCTCTGAATATGTATGAGGCTCGTAGATGTTGTGGATGTTGGCCATAAGAGCGAAGTTGACTGTGGACTGTTGCTTGCTCTTGCTACGAGTTGATCTGCCCTCAATGAGTTCATCATCATGAAGATCGCCGATGGTCTTGGCCCACCACTTAGGCCGACGAGTAGAAGTACCAACATCTGGAATACGAGTAACAACATTGCTTGGGATGTCTGGAACAAAGTCATCTGGATATGAGTCCTGAGGAAAGTCAGGTGGTGCTAGATCATGGTCAATAGACTCTTCATCTTCAGAGTCGGAATGCTCTGAAGCCCTCCCATCATGGGAACCAAGAGGAAGACGAACACCCTCATTAGGAACCTTCGTAGGCTGATCCGTAGGACTGGTAGTAGGGACAAATGGACCAGTAGTCTCATCAATCACAACATTACGGCTGAATATGAGACGATCTGTCTCCACATCAACCAACCTGTAGGCTTTGTGATTGTCGCTGTAGCCAGTAAACATAAGTGTCTGGCTCTTGGAGTCCAACTTGGCACGCTTGGCGTCTGGAATCCATACATGAGCGGTAGAACCGAAGACTTTCAGATGGCCCACTTTAGGCTTGTGTCCTGACCAGGCTTCTTCTAGAGTCATCTTCTTAACGGCCTGTGTAGGTGACCGATTCAGAAGGTAGACGACAGTGTAGACTGCTTCAGCCCAGTATTTCTTAGGTACATTTTTGTACTCGAGCATAGAACGAGCCATTTCGGTAATGGTACGATTCCTACGTTCAACAACACCATTCTGCTGAGGGGTGTAGGGTGTGGTAAGTTGGCGCTTAATGCCGTGTGCAGCACAAAAAGAAGAGAAGTCAGCTGAACAAAACTCCCCCCCCATTATCTGACCTTACAGTAACAATGTGAGAACTTGATTCCTTCTCAACTAAGGCTTTAAACTGCTGAAATGTGTTGCACACATTTGATTTATGTTTCAAAAAATACACCCACATTTTTCGACTAAAATCATCAGCAAACAATAAAAAGTACCTGGACCCAGTAACAGAAGGAGTGTTCATCGGTCCACATACATCAACGTGAACCAGTTGAAGGACCTTGGAAGCTCGCCAAGAATCACCATCCAAGAACGGTGTCCGATGCTGCTTGCCAGCTTGACAGGCTCCACAAACTCCATGATTTTTAGTTTGGATCTCAGGTAGACCAGCAACAAGACCCTCCCGAGATAACTGAGAGAGGTAGTGGACATTCAAGTGCCCATAACGCTGATGCCAAAGTCTGCTGATGGTTGTACTTCGGGCAGCCAGAGCGTGCTCTTGAGAATCACCAGAATCAACAAGTCTGTACAGATTGTGATCCTCAAGTCCCATAGCAATTGTAGTACGAGTCTCCCGATCAATGATGCTGCAAGTGGACGAATTGAAAATAACATCTAACTGGGGAGAATGCCGTATGATCTGACTGACTGAGAGGAGATTATGTTCCATGCTTGGAACATAGTAGACATCGAGAAAGAGTAAATGTCTTCCTCCTGAGTGAATCTGGACAGTGCCCTTACCAGCAACTGTGTACTCTTCGCCTCCTCCGAAAATGACAGAATCTGAGAAGGGTTCGAACTTTGTGAACCAATCCCGACGATGCGTAAAATGTCGCAATGCCCCTGAATCGATATACCAGGCAGAAGAATGTACCGGATCTGCAGTTCTCTTGGCCATAAATGCATAGAATGTAGACTCTTTCTGCTCAGTGTGCTTGGCGACATGTGCCTTCTGTTGAGATCCTCCCTGCTTCTTTTGTTCAGAAGCCAATCGAGTGCGACAATCAGCCTTAATGTGACCGTATTTGTGGCAAAAATTGCACTGAACGTTCTTCTTCTTGCTGTCCTGAGAAGAACCAGAGCCTTTCGGTTGAGAAGATTGAGCCTTCCCTTTGTTCTTAGCAGAAGATTTGGCAGAGAACGCTTGTTCTGTGGAGGACGAACTGGCATTGCTTCCAAACTGCTGTCTCCAACGATCTTGTTGTAGAAGCTTGTTACACAAGTCTGGAAAGTTCAAGTCAACATTTGTTGAAGTAATATTGAGCGTCTCAATGAAATGCTCGTAAGACTTTGGCAAACTCTTCAGAGTAATGACGACCATGTCCTCTTCCTCCATCTTTCGTCCAATGGCTTCTAGCTGGTCGCGAATCTCATTGATCTTTGTCAGATGCTCTTGAAGAGTAGTGTGCTTCTCGTCCATCATTATTGAAAAAAGCATGTTCTTAAGAAAAAACGCATGACTCTTCTCTGACGTTTCATGAAGATCCTTCAGGGTTGTCCATACCTCAGCAGCTGTTTTTCCTG
The DNA here is from genome assembly GCA_007258455.2 of Sequoia sempervirens. Taxonomy (NCBI): domain Eukaryota; kingdom Viridiplantae; phylum Streptophyta; class Pinopsida; order Cupressales; family Cupressaceae; genus Sequoia; species Sequoia sempervirens. The sequence continues at coordinate 23,953 of VDFB02218409.1, read as the reverse complement.
ACGACACTTGTGGCAGTTGGTCGTTAGTGACTGAAAGCTTGATGAGCATGACGGCTTCTCGGTTGCGTTCATCCCATTTATCCTGATCCTTTCCGGCTACAGTGGGTTGAGGTGAGTGCCCCAAGACGACCTGATCGAGACAACGATATTCAAAGATCGTCAGCATATGCTGCTTCCAGGTGTTGTAATTCTTTCCGTTGAACTTCTGGCTGCTTTCAAGCATTATGTTCGTGAGAGATGCCATCACGTACCTCGGGGTCAAACTGGTGAAGGCAAGATAATGCAAAGAAAACAGAAATACAGAAACCCGAACACGGATTTTGAGGTTTTACTAAAAACCCAAAAAGATGGAAGAATACCCAAAAAATTTTGACAACACAAATTTTGAGGCACGAAAAACGAGGTACCTAGAAAAATTTGAAAGCAACCCAGTTGAGATCTCGAAAAACCCATCAGGAATCTGCAGTTAGAAAAAAATTTCGACTTGAAAATGAGGCACAAATTTTGAGGCACAGAAAACGAGACACCCAGAAAAATCTAGCAACAACCTAGTTGAGATCATGGAAAACCCACAAGGAATCTGCAATAAAAATAATTTTTCTGAACCCTAGACGAAAATTTCTGAACCCTAGGCAGCCATGAAAACCAGAAAAAATGTAGAAAATGAACGCGAAGCTGCACTAAAATTTGGCAAAAGAGATGCCAAACCCTAGGCGACTAAGTTGCAGGAAGGGGCGACCACGATTTTGCTGAAAAAAACACCCAAAATCAGGCAAAAACGCGAAAAACGCGATTTCCAGATCTGAAATCCCATAAAAATGCAGATTTTTTTTGCCCAAAAACGCGTGCAAACAGAGATAAAAGCGCCAAGAGCTGAAAAAAAACACGCGCCCATAAACAGATCGCGATTTTCCTTTGAAAAGAGAGACGCAGACTTCAAAAATGTCTTCTTGGAAAATCACGAAAAGCAGAAAAAGATAAACGCGACCTTCAAAAGGGTTTGAATTGCGGCCAGACAGAAAATCGCACCCTAGAACACACGATTTTTACAAAAAATCAGATTTTTATCTGATTTTGATGACCCACGAAATTCCTAGAAGTCTCACGCAAATTTTTCACGAATTACAGACTTTCTAAAAAATCCCCAGAAACCCTAACTCGCTCTGATACCATGTAAATGGTAAAAAGTCTTAACATTAACATTAAAAAGTTACAATTTATAGAGTGCATAAAGCACTGTAGATATTAATGATATCTACCTACAGACATTAAATGTCCATCTAATAGATAGAAAATATCTAACCTATTAAATACATCATATTGACCATTAATAATATAAGAATATAATATATTCTAACAATTGACTCAATGCTTGAGAAGATGAAAAGCATCATATGTGAAAAAGAGCAAGATCCTAAAGAAACCCTCTTCAAAGAGGTGCATGCAATTTGTGTTGACCGATGGAACAAAATGACCACCCCACTCCATCTTCTTGCCTTTGTGTTGACTTCCAAATTTTACAGCCCCCAAGTACTTGCTATACCAAACAAATTGACACCATACCGTGATACAAAAGTCAACGACGGGTTTAGGAAAGCTCTTGTTAAACTCTTCCCTGATATTGAGATGGAAGATGTAGTTTCAAGTGAATTTGCTAGCTTTTGTGACTCTAATAATCAAAGTCCTTCTGCTATTCGTGACAAATATAAGAAGGATGCTCACTCTTGGTGGTACCTCAATGGCTGCAAGATGCCACACCTCCAAGTTCTTGCAATAAAAGTCTTATCTCAAGTAAGTTTTAACTTTTTAAGTTTTATCATTTAAAAATTTAAAACTGAAATGCATTATTTTCAAATTTGAAGTTTGATTTACATTTTTTTTAATTTAACAACTCTAATGAGAGCTCCCTTTGCTTCAATAGGTTGCTAGTTCTTCTTCAGCTGAGCGGAATTGGAGTACATACTCCTTCATCCACTCAGTCAAGCGCAATCGATTGGCATCACACAAAGTAGAGGAGCTAGTTTATGTTCATTCCAACTTGCGCCTTCTTACTCACAAAGAGGATGAGTACAAAGAAGGGGCAGCAAAGATGTGGGATGTAGAACCAGAGCGAGCTGACCTAGATCTTTCTTTGGCTGCAATTGCACAATCTTCTTCAATTTTTGAGGAGTCAAGTAGTCAACATACTTTTAGTGCAAGTGCTAATGTGGTTTCATCATCTAATGTTAATGTTGATGATGATCTTAGTCTTGATGATGAGCCATTTGATGCAATTCCAAATTAGTGAATTGGTGACTATTTGTATTTTGTAAATGTTAAACAATGATTATCTATCATGACATTCAAGTTTGATCCTTTTGATATTGAAAATTGAATTTAGAATTAGTATATTATGTTTCAAAAATTGAAATTTGTCATGGTTTTGTTTATCATATGTATTGGTATATGACATTCTAAACTTATTTTGTTTCTAGGTTGCATATATATATATATTTAAATATTTTATTATATTTTTGTATGGACGTACCCGATTCCGTACCGAAACCCCCAAAATTTTTTGCCGTACCCATGTACCCGTACCCATACCGGATTCGGCAACTTAGTTTTTTCCTTGTTCGTCTTGGCAATGGATCAAGGAGCATGATCCAAAATGTTTATGGAAATAAAATAAACATAGTTATTTCCAAAATCCATATTCAACATAATAAGTGCAATCACATGAGAGAAGCTAAACTTGGAGCTACCCAGTGCGGAACAAACTGTAGAAAAATCTGTTGTGCTTTATTTACAATGGAAATAAAATGAGGTTCTCTTGGAGCATTGGAGCTATTTATGATTACTCCACTAGGGAAAGTCCTGTAATCTACTCATCTTTGTACATTTATGATACTTTGATCTTCCTTTCAATTATGCTTAGGATGCAATGCCAGATTGCTCAATCTCTCACCTCTCTCCCCTCCTATATTTGGGAATGAATGTATTTAATATTATAGAGGTGATTGGGGCTCCTAAATGATTTTGTATTTTTGGGCTCATTTTGACATCTTAGCCTTGCTCTGCATGCCATAAAAGACAAAAGTGACATCTGCATATGTGTAACTTGTTATTAATACAAATATGGGCCTGGTTTTGTAACGGGTTGGTAAATTGAGTTGTCTGGTGTTTTGTTTGTGATTCAGCTTTGTTTTGGCATCCTATGACCAAGTGATGGCCAAAACACCACAGGGTGATTTTCCTGCAGTCGGGAGGTCAAATGAATGATGTTTTACCTACAACTTGGTCAGCATCTTGGTTTATGCATAAGGGTGATCCATGTCTAATATGTGCTTCATCCAATATGGTATGAAGATACCCATTGTCAATTTCAATGCCATTATGACTTCGGATGATGACAATATATGGCCTTTTCATTGAGTGTCATAACTCTGATCAATCTCAGAGCAATGTTGTGTGGTATTATGAAAATATAGCAATATACTTATTTTAATTACTTATTTGTGCTTAGCTAGCTTTCTTCTTCAGATGAAATGGGCTCATAGCGAGCTTATGATCTTTGTTGTGTAAATTATATTATTCAGGCTTTTGACTGTAGTTTAACATTGACATTTGTTCACGGATTATCTTTAAGTTAAGTTGCCGGTTAGGGCTAGGGTTTGGGTATGGGTGCACAATCTGGTGGATACACATCCGAACCCTGAGTTTAGTACAGCTTGGTACTGCTGTACCCACACACACATATAGATAGTCATAATTATACTCACATCTTCAGATACAATTAACACTGGAGACCATTGCATTCCATTCATATTAAAGTTAAATATCAATAAATAATAAATAATAATTATGTAAGAAATACAAGTAACAATAAATAATATTAAAAATTATTAATAAACAAAAGATAATTATAAAATTATAAACTTAAAATATAAAAAATAGAAGTCAAATATATTAAAACTCCTGAAGCTAAAGTATTATATTAAAAATTAAAATGAAAAGAATAAAATGTAACCTACTAAATATTAAAAAATCAATATCTAAAACCTAAAGCTGAAGTTTGGATCTCCAACAAGCGAATTATAAACCCAAAGTTTGCAACAGGATGGGAAAGATGTTGGTTTCGTTCAATGTTGTTGCAGAGCTAGAGGCATTTGTGCAGAGAGGCAGCTGCTAGGACATGGAGACATGGGTGACACAATTTCTGATTTCAAATAAGGTTTGGGTCAACACGGAAGTAAAAAAAATCAGGTGTATGAGTATATTGCAGTTGTAATGACCCCCTTTGGGTATACTTCAATTTTTCCTTAAAATCACCATTTCAATGGAGAAGTAAGAAGTGTATCTTATTAAATTACAACTTACCAATAGACTCCGGTTTTAACCCTGCAATAAGGTTAGTCAATATTATAATTCATAAACAATCAGTTTGATCATTTGTATTGTTTGCAACATCCTTCAATTATTTAGCATACATAAGTTTCATAGATCTTAAAACAGATAAGTAACTATCAACTCGAATTTAAGGTTATTATCCACTCCAATAATCAAACATTGGGAAGATTGGAGATGAAGCCGCAATAGGATGCCCGGAGTATTTCTTCTTTCTAAGCCCAATGGCGGATAGGCAACCCCCCTGGCCCACTAATGGCAGATGCTACAGTCATCCATTAGGGGTGGTCTACTTAGCACGGAATCTCCCTCTCTCTAAGCCCAAGGGCGGTTAGGCAACCCCCCTGGCCCACTAATGGTAGACACTTCAGTCATACATTAGGGGTGGTCTACTTAGCATATAATGGCTATCCACTTGCACTTCCGTCTCTCTTTCCCATGATCGATTATAGAGGCATAAATAAAATGGGAGTTTAATCATAAAGGGATTGGATGGGAAACATGATAAGTCAACTTGAAGCTATCCCAGCTAATCCCAAGAGTGGATATACCATCCCTCTTGGCCCCAAGGGGCAGACCTCCAGTCTTCCACACGGAGTGGTCTACATAGTGGGTAAACTTGTATCTGCATTCCCTATACATGCTGCCTTATCCAATTCCATAGAGATTAAATAACATATCATCCACAATATATATTATAATGCATATACAATGCTTTGCTAAATATAAGACTGCTATATTCTAAGATGCAAATATATTAACGAATGCTGATTTTTGCCCTTGTCTGCTGAGTGCAGATAATTACATTTGATTTGCTCCAATCACCTTGCTGTTAGATCTGTTTTTAATATTCAGAAGACATTGCTTAAAGAGAAACAGTTAGATTAAATCAATGAATAATTACTAATAAAGATTAATAATTGCTGCGAGCATCATTATTGCTTAATCATATAATATCTATCTAGATATATGTATATTTCAGTATATGAATTTATACTTAACTTCCTTTATCATCAATTTATTATTTGTCTTCATATATCTCTGATTGAGCTATCTTCTTCTTCACACATGCCTCTTGATATCTGCTCTAATTTCAGATGATATTCTATTTCTTTCAATCTGCTTTTGTATTCAGATTTCTAATTCCTTTTCATTCCATATCAGACTTATTGACTTCATTTCATTTCCTATTCATTCTCCCTTGATCTGCCTTAACACTCGGAAAATATATATATTCCAGATTGCTTGTTTGTTCTCTCATTCCATGATTATATATGCTGTTATATCCCTTTTTTCTTCCCCCTTCCCCTTTTAATCCATTTCTTCCCTATTCATTTATATCTTCCTTGTGCCTCCTCATGGTAAGAGACATCCCTTAGAATAGTCACAACCTGTGTCTTTTTGTTTGAGGAAAGATTGCTTCTTTTTAAAACTAATTATAATGGCTACTCCTCAGTAATTAAATCGCTGCCTCTATAGTTGCTACATGTTACCAATTGCTGCTTGCTTTATTAGTTACTAACTGGTCACTGCCTTTGATATATTAATATCTGCCTTAACAAAGATCGCTGCTTCATTATAACCTTATTGCTTCTCCTTAATACTCTTAACCACTGTCTTATACTGATTCCTGCTCCCTTTGTATATTACTTCCTGCCTTTTTATTGATCGCAGCCTAAATGTTTTTTAGGGTCTCTTAGTTACTAGGAGTCACTGGCTGTTCCTCATTACATATTTTATTATTGTATTCTCTTTATATATCATTTTATATTATATATTTCCTATTTTACTATTATATATATAAATTGGATTTATTGTAAATATATAAATATATTTATTTTTATATTCGTTTTATATTTTTTAATATTTACATATTATATGATTATAATTATAATAATATTTAAATTGTTAATATTTATATTTGTAATATTTATATTGCATTTTAATGCTTGGTTTCTTTTATACTTTAGTGTTGCAATTGATCATGGCGGGGGCATGACAGCAGGGTTTAGATTTCAAGTAAAGCAACAGGAACAAAGATAAATGGAAGATTTTTAATGCCAGTTCCTTGTGGGTTCACCCAGGGCCCAACCTAGGCATCCACGTTCCCCTGTGGATCCATTTGGGAACCATGCCAGAACAACAACTGCACTTTTGCAATACGTGGGGCTACATAGAAGAACCTGGTAACATAGCTTTAAAAGTTTGAAGTATAGAGGGCATAACTTGTTTTTCATTTTCTACTCTTCTTCCTGAGAATGAATGGGTTCATAATGAGTAGAAGATATTTCCTAATGGAAATTCTTTAATTCTGTAATCTAATCTTTTGGATGCGTAGTTTACAATTGTCATCTGTTCATGGATTATTTATAATGTATAGAAGTCAGAACCCTTCTTTTTCACTAGCGAGGGCCAAATGCATGTATACCAGGACCCTCAGAAAGATGGATATTTTGTGTTGTGTGTGCAATATTTAATTTGTGTATTGGCAAGTTAAATGACTTGACAGGTTGTTGACAGTCCTTTATCAGCAAATGATTGTTGATGATTAGTAAATGGCTTCTTGTCAATAAATGTTTCAGCAAGTCTACATTGTTGATTATGTAATGGAATATGTTTAACTGTAAATTTGTTCCTGCAAATTAGTGCATTCTGTGGAGTGTATAATACTTGAGCTTTGTGACCCATATACTATCATTCTATATGTCTGCTACCAAAATCATGTTCTAGCATATCTGATCGCACCAATACATCATGTTATATATAAATAATAATGTAATATACCTAAGTTACCGGTTCGGATTCTGGTTCGAGGGTTTGATTTGCGGGTTCAGTCAAATTTTATTTTGGGGTTGGGTCTGTCGATACAGAAACATATAAAAGTCAGAAATATATACATATTTGAAGCAAGAATTAAGTTCAAAATACACCACCATATTAATAGTCAAGTATTAGTCAAACTTGAATGTCATGATATAGATTAAAGCTAAAAAATAATAATGTCAAGTGTCAACAATCAGCCATCATTGATCAAATATCATATGGGTCGTCAAAAATATCATCATTGCCATTCATACTAGATGATGTATATAGTGGTAAATTAGAAGAACCACACAAGCTACTGGCATTAGTGCTGACACTAGCACTAGCACTCTCATGCTCACTAGTTGGCTCATAGTCATCATCAACATCAAGTGCAGCTAAGTGGGCAGTAGAAGCATCCAAGTCAATATGCTCTGGCTCGATATCCCACTTCCTTGTGTCCCCTTCTTTGTAGCCACTTTGTTTATTTGTAAGGAGCACAAGTTTGAATGCACATACACCAAGTCCTCTGCCTTTTTAAAGTGTAGTCTGTTGCGTTTTATTAAGTGGATGGAGTATGTGCTCCAATTCCTTTCAGATGAAGATGATCTTGCAACCTACTAAGACAAAAGTAGAGAGTTTTTTTTGAATGAGGGGTAAACGCTTTTGACCCGGAGTTATGAACCAGTGAGGTCATAAACAAGGGCCCTCATCCCCAATATAAACACTCAACAATAACACCCTAGTGGGGTTTGGACCTTGATGGCAAGAACAACAACACCACAACTTATCCATCACATTATGCCACTATTGGCAAGACAAAATTAGGGAGTTAAGAGTTACAAAATAAAAAAAATTAAATTATAAAATTAAAATATAAATAATACTTAAAAGATAAAATATTTTTTTAATAAAACTTGCGATAAAATATTGATCACAAGAGGTTGTAGGTACGTGTATGATTGGCCACAAAAGTACCACCAACTATGAACATTGACCATATACTTGTCTTGAAGAGCATCGAGACCATAGTCGGAGCATGCAAGACCCATGAACTCAACCCTCACTGCATCCTGTCTATCACGATCAGTGAAGTGTTTGCCAAGTGATGCCTTGTACCCTTGAGCAACTTCAACATCTCTATATGCGGCAATTCTTGTTGTCACAGAAAGGAGCCAAGCACTATAATATTTGGGACTCAATGCAAAGGCAAGAAGAATTTTTCTTCAAGATCTTGCTCTTTTGCATTTATGATGACTTTCATCTTCTCAATCATTGAGTCGATGCCATCATATACCTCACCCAAACAAGGCCTATCCATGTCAGTATAATGGATCATGGTCAATATGGGCTCAATGAAACTGAGAAGATACCCAACCTATCTCACCAAATGTCATCTAAGCTCAATTGCTTAACATTTTTTGCCATTGTAGTGCTAGATTGCCTCCATATGGACCAATTTAGGTTGATGACCATGTTAGAAAGTGTCTTAGCAAACCTTCACAAGTCGTCTCAACATAATTGTGTTGGAGGCAAAATGGGTCTCAACAACCTATTTGAAAATAAATAATTTTTTTTTAACATCAAAATTAAAATAAAATTATTTTTTTACTAAAGTGAAACATATTTATTTATTTAACTTACTTTCAACAACTCCAATTTCAAGAATGTTCTAAATATGCCTTGTGACATAATGTGGTTGGTGACGAACATTTGGATCTCTTTGGCCTCAACATACATTTATTTGATCCAATCAATTTGGGTGTCAATTTTTTTTAGCATTAGGTTGAGGGAGTGGACAACACAAGGTATCCAAAGAATGCGTGAATAATGCTCCTCAACCGGTAATCCAACAACTCTACAATTTTTGGCATTGTTTGTTATAACTTGCACAACATTTCAATGACCCACTTCCTTAATGGCTTGATAAAGAGTGTTAGCGATAAATGCACCATCCTTCACCTCTCCTTCACAATCCACTACTCTCAAAAACTTTTCCCCTTTAGGGTACATTGCAATAACATTGATCAATGGGCGATTTTTTGCATCTTTTCATCCATCAAAAACGATGGACATGCCTGTTTTGACCCATGAATCCCTTATGGGCTTCAAGGAGTCCTTCAAAAGTTTCACCTCTTTATTCAATAAGGTGCTATGCACCTTCTCAAAACTTGGGCCCTTGTACCCTTTTGGAGCCTCGTTAATTGATTTCACCAATTTTTGCCAATATGGTGAGTGAACAACATTGAATGCAAATCCATTCGCATAGACACATCTCGTTATGTCTTGATCGACGATCTCTCTAGCTTCATTTTGAAATGCCATTTCCATGGTCCCTTTGATAAGGTAATGAACTTCAAAATGTTAGGAATTAAGAGGGGTGATGAGAAATCATAGCATTATGGTATGGGGAATGGGACAAGTCTAAATAAGCAATCTTGATAAGGTAGTAAACTTTGGAATGTTAAGAATTGGGAGTAGGTCATACTTCATAATAGGTACCAAAGTGAAGGGAAGGGCAAAACATGGACTCCGAAAGGATATACAAAGGAATTGATAGAGTTCAAGGGTTAGGAATGACATGGAAAGGGTACTTGGGAAGAGGGCACTTCGATAGTCTGGCAGGGAAAGAACGAAAGGTATGACGCGATAAAGAAGTTTGAAAGGTCGGTGCAAATGAAAGATTGAAGTGTTTGTGTAAACTTCCAAGGATTGGAGCTTGGCGATGTTAGGGAAATAGTATTGGGAGAAACACAAGTTTGAAACTTTGGCTCTTAAAATTTTCCAAGGCATTGGGTTGAGATATTGAGGCTTGGATGGATGGTACGTGAACATGAGAGAGTTGATAACTCAAAAGCTTTACTTAGAAGAATTTTACAGGACAAAGGATTGGTATGTTAGGATTGGGTGGAAAGGTATGCCAAGAGGATGCAGTCTTGACAACCTGGTAAGGACAAAGGAGAAGGTGGAGATAGATGGGATGGCATATTGGGATGGACAACCCTAAAAAACCAAAACTTTGACATCATTCAAAAATTTAAGGAAATGACCCAATAGACCCAAAATTTAAGATTTTTTTGATTTTCTGCAGACTTTAACACGTAATGAGCATATAGGGGTGACACGGGGCAATATTTAGACAAAATTTTGACTCATGGAAAACCTACTTAGACTCTCGTAGATTGGGTACAAATGGTAGGTTAATAAGGTCAAGACAAGTCAATGGGATGGGACTCCAGCAATATTTTGCACTTCAGGATTGAGTCTCAATTGGCTCTGGTTTGGGACGTGTGTCTCTTGCAGACACAATGAGGATCTAGATCTTCGAGGTACACCAAAAAAGACTTAAAAAGATGATTGGAATTTGGGACAATGCACTTCACCACGACAAACAAGGGTCATGGCTGCACAAACATAACAACAGATACATGACTTGACACAACACAAAACAAGGAAACAAAACAAGATATGTGTATGGCAACCATTTGTAGCCAATGACATGGAAGCTGAAGGAAATTTGAAGGACGGTTGCATACACAACTCAAAAATAAAATTGCAGGTATGACCTTACAAAGAGGATCCATGGCACATGGCCATGGACAAGCCTGCTAAAGGAGCTGATTTCTCTTAAGCCATTACTGCATCCATCTCTAAGCTGTAACAAATATTGTTTCATGCATGTATGCACATGCAAACTGGTAATGCTTTGATCATCATGCTAGAGGTAGAGATGATATTCATCCGATAATGGCAACCACAAAAAGTAGGAGCCATCTTCATTTCAATCGTATGACAACATATACTTGCAAACTTATCAAGAGCACGAAGTACATTCAAACTTCTACATAAATTAGTGTTGGTAAACAATTTGTCACTGTAAAAATATCTGACTTGCAGAACGGGCAGCAACAAAAAATACCAACAAATGGAGAAATCACTATGAATTTGACAATTCTCCTCTGTGTTTGACAGTGGCAGCTCCCTCGTATGATGGTGTTTTGAATTTTTTAGTACTTTTAACCATAGAAGCATAAATCTGCAAAAAATCGCAAAAATCGCGATTTAAAAAAAATCTGCATTGCTCCCGATTTTTTGGGTTTCGTTGACCCTTTGAAAAATAGGTGAAAATCGTGATTTAAATGTCAAAAAAATTGTTAAAAAATCGCGGAAAATCCGAAACCCTAAAATGTGCGAAAAAACCCAGAAAAATGTGTGTTTTTTTGTTATTAATAGGTTTGCGCCAATCGTTATTTTCACAAATCGAAGCCGCTTTCGAGTTTTCACGACATGGGAAGTTTATGCAAGTGCTGCGAAAGGAGATTGGTGGAGTTTTGAGCACTCGATTGTCTGCAAAAAATTCACGCGAAGTCGACCAGGTTCTTTTCAATTCATTTCTTTTATATATTCATTGCTTTTATGTATTCTTATCTATCATATTGTGGGGCATATGCGTAAATCTGGGAAACATCAGAAGTATTGTATTTATATATATATATATATATATATATATATATTTTTATTACCGAATTTATTTGCATAGTTTATGTAAAAATATTGATATGAGATAGTGTTCAGCTGAGTCGATAAAAGTCTGGTTTCTAAAAGCCTCTAATGTTAACATAACTGAACCCATTATCAAATATTTATCTAGCAACATTAGAAACAGTATTAAATATTTATTTAGTGGCCTCTACTTGTTATATATGAAGTATATTTTGTGCAATGCATTGATGCAATGCAATCAACAATATGAATATAAACAAAAAAATCTATTTTCTACAATCCACAGGTTAAAATCTCTATTTTATTTGCTCTCTATATCTCTATGCTATGGAAATGACCTTAAGTTTAAAAAAAAGTAGGTTTTGTCTATTTTTCTACATTTTTTAATATTTTTTTTTCAAATCCGATTTTTTCGCGATTTTTCAAAAAATCCTGATTTTTTGGTTTGCCGATTTTTTCCCCAAACAATTTATGCTGCTATGCTTTTAACCAATAAGTACAAAAAGGAAAGCAAGGAAAAACAGAGAAGAAAAGACAAGAAATTCAACCATGAACATAAGAACAAATGGAGATTTCTTGGATGAAAGAAGGGGAAGAAGCAATTAAATCAGTTTGAAATTAAGAGCACAAAGGCTCCTTTAACCTGTATGCCAAGAGCAAGCGAAAAGGGTTATAGACATTAAAAGAACTGATTGAAAATAAGAACAGTCAACATCTGGGAAGAAATTTCTTTACATAAGAGCAGCAATTCTTCATATTAAAAATAAACAGAAGCATATAGACTAAAGTTTTAGTTATCCCTTCTACCTTTTCTGTTCTCAGCCTCAAATAAAACCTTCTTTTATAGCCCCCTCTCTTCCTCATAACTAGTTCTTGAAAATCCTATTATTATTTTTACAAAATCACTAATTTGCTTTTACACGGAGTGACTTCTGGAATTCCCTTTAGCTCGTGCGGACTTTGATGTATATTATTAACAATATTGCCTTTAATCACTACCTCTAGATGGTTCGAATCATCTTCCACATTTTCCAGTTCAATCAATGTATCCAAATCCATGTTATATTTCAAACAGCTTGCTGTTGAACAGCATAGGGAGGTGCTTAACATGGGCATCCATATGTAACTTCTGTAGGGCACGTAAAACATTCAGAGGGTTCTAGTCATGTTAAACATTTGTAAGGCTGGCTGCGTATTGATAGAGGATAAGCCACCATCAACACACTCATAAGAGTCAATTCCAAATCTCTGCATTATATGGTCATCTAAAATATCACCAATGGAAGTCTCACTAGAACGTCAAATCATCTTGTAAAACAATAGCGCCCTTTGGTCTTCCGATCTTAGCTCTGATAGTATGTTGTCTAAGAGTTGTAGTTTATTATTCGTATTTATATCCATTTCAAAATACTTAACTTCTTCAAGGCCTTGTCTGAGTGAAGTTTGCAAAGAGCCATCCACAATATAAGGATGAATGCCACACTTTCTTAATGAAAGGAGGATGTCTGTAAGAGCTTCAGGATCATTTTTTTTCAAAATTGAGCACAGAGAATTCCCATTCATCACAAGTATAGTACAATACAGTACATTAGCTAACTCTGTAGGAACCAAATACTCAATAAAATTAGCAGTTAACAGAAAGTCTGATTTTCACTCATGAACAGTGTACTCTAATAGCTTGCTCTTTAGTGAAACAAGATATTCACTGCCATCCTAATGTTGATGTTCGGAGATGTCTTCTAGTGTGATCATTTCCAAGATCGAGAAGGGATAGGAAATGAGAAATCTTAGTAGCATGTTCCTTCAATTGTTTGTTGAAGAGAATGTGAAAAATCTACAGGCAGTTTCCTAAGCTGAGCAACAACTTTGAAATTTTGAATTGCTGTCATTAATCTATTATCAACGCTTCTCACTCTATGGATTTCAAAAGGTTCATTCAGATCTGCAGAGACAATATTAGGAGTTGATAAGACTATTTGAGCCATCATACATCCACTTTCACCAAAGGATTGAAGCTTTTTGATGACGTCTCTTGATTTCTGATTTCCATGATAAACTATTGTATTTTCGAATGGAGCCAATTTCAAAATTGCTGACTCCCATATGGGGACCCCAGCAGTTGATGTGAAAATAAGAATGAGTTATGTTAAATTCCTTTATGAATAATGAAATAAAGGCAATCGCTGTCATTATGCATTCCTGATCAACTTCATCTATGATAAGAGCATTCCTATTATTTTTCCAAAACTCTTGAAGCTTGTTGATACATTGGAGATTTAATGGACATTCCTTAATTCGTAATGTCTTTGCCTTTTCTATTCTTTAACATTTGCATGTGTATCTACCAAATCATTTCCAACTATAATGTCTGATAAAAATGCTGTTCCGACACTTACATTCTGGTACAAGCTAAGAGGATGCTGAGTAAGATTCATGGAATTTGGCATTATAACTGTGAATTGCATTTACTTGAAAGTTGAAAGTTTTGACAGCCTCTTCAACAGATCCATTTTATACATATCCTGTGATGATGGTATTTTATGAGAAAGGTCTCGATTGAGCATTAACATCATGCACATCCTCTATGCCTCCACGAGTTCTATTTGTAATGTTTCCCTATCTAAACCAAGCACAATCAAGGTTAGGATGCGTTCAATTTCAAAGTATCTCTCAAGATTCTTCACCTTTCAGTCACCAAAAGGTGGAGCAAGCCATGGCATGCTTTCAAAATATTCTTAGGACATGTATTTTGGTTACTGGAGATAAACACAATCTCCAATTGTTCACCTCTACCCTTCAGATCATTGTAAAATTGTATAAGCTTCGGGGTGACTCTTTACAAGGAGGGTGCCAATGAGTTGAGAAATAAAGATCAACAGTCTTGCCTACTAGCTTCAATATAGGCACATTTCTTCCTCCATTACCTAATACAAAATCTCTGTTAGGAGAGACAAGAAGAGAATTCAAAGACTGTGAAAGCCTAACGGTCTCCTTCTCAGCTTTAATTTCAGTAGGCCTCTCTTTGCTAAATGGTCATGCCTTGGCACCATAATCATCAATTGATACTTACACCATCAGTACTGATAGTTTAGCATTTCTGGTCCAAAAGGATAAGTGTGTGAATGCCTTTGACATCAAATTCCTGATCAAGTTTCTCTCAGACCTGCTTACGATTGAAGTCTGTTCATTTCATCTCCCCTAAACATGGTAAGACAACCATTAAGAGCTTTCAGTATGCGAATATTGGCAGACTTTTAAAATTTCTAAGGTTTAAAATTTTTAAACAACAATTAGTAAGAAGAAAAATGTCTTCTTGAATATCTAGTTGAAGGGTGTCATGCACAAGTACAACATCAAGCTGGGTTGATTCACGTAATTGCTTTGACACATTGTTGGCGTTTCAATTCGCACCTCTGGTATGCGGATTAGAAACGGACATTTATGCATAGATAAACTGCTCTTCGAATTAGGAGGGGAAGCTCCCTCTTTGCTGATGTTGCTTCAAGAAAGTAAACTAAACTAATTTGCCAATCTTTTTGTTAGCACAATGTTATAAAACTCTAGCGCTGTAGCTAAGATTTTCTCTTTTTGAATTTCAACTATGATTAAGCCTACTCTAATGACGCTTTTAACAACCCAAGTAAATTCAGAGTTTGAGAGTTCAAAGTAAACAAGGAATGATTCTTTGACACAAAACTCACATAAACTCACTCTCAACATACACCTTAAGACTCATTGTACTTTTAGATGCAAGCTGAAATAAAGATCATATAAGCATAACACATAAAACAAAAACCTGAGACAGTAGATCAAAGCAACAAAGCATGCATAAGATTTCCTTTCTCAAATTTCAAATAACAAAGATTACACTTCTGAGACAACAGGATTGTAGGAATAATAGGCTTATAGTTTTGCGATCAACCAGAATACATTGACACAAGTAACATATAAATTGAACAATATCTTGCAGCAAAGGTAGGCACACAAGCTTGCTCTTACACTAGGTGAACTGACACTGAATAACAACTTGTAGGCAAAAGTAGGCTCAACAGTTTGCTATCACAATAACCGTTAAAGAAAAATGGGCAAGGCTGCCCTTATTTATACACAAGTGAAGGAGTAGGGAATCCTAAAATCTTCTTGCTTTTACAACAAGACTTGCCATCATGCAAGCTTTATTTCTAAAACTAAAACAAGATAACTATCTAACAACCTGCTAAAAGCAAAAAAATAGGGAAAGTGCCAACTATTACAACTTGATATTTATTTCTCACACACAAAATAGATAAGCATGAGACAAGAATAGCAAGAAAACTCAGAAAAAGCATCGAGTTAACTGTTGCTTTAAATCTATCTTTGGAGATCATTGCTATCCTAATAAGATGACTCATCCATTGGTATTTTGTGAAAGTATATCTGCCAAAAAGCTGGTAACTGCCTCATTGTTAGGAGCATTGATACTATCTAAGGCAATATTCTGCTTTTCCAGGATTTCTTCGTCTTCTGCAATCGAACTTAGAAAATCTTTGACATCTTCAGCTGTTTTATCAAATCTTGCTAATTTCGGTGGCTCTGCAACTGGAGTGATGACCTATAAATATATCATCTTGCTTCAACATATCTTTTTTACCTTGTGTGTGACCTTCTTCTGACATTCCTCTGTTTCTTTTGTGGCTTTTATACTTCAGACATTTCTCCTGATTTTTCAATGGAAGAGTATTGCACAACTCTTTTCCAAATACTTGTCCTTTTGCTCATACCACACTTTTTCACGTTCTTCAACTGAGATGATGATGAGATGATGATGTTTTCTGTCCATGGTGGTATTGAAAAAACTTCTCAACATCGTCCAACCTGAGGCTGAAAACAACCCATCAAAAGTTTTAGGAAATCATGATACAATATTGGCTTGGTTTTGAATTCCATGGGAGAATACTGCATGCTGAAAAACTTAAATTTTTATAGTAAACTCGACTATGCGCAGACAAGTTCTACGCAAAAGCTAAAAATAGCTTGCGGATTTTCTTCTTCAAAAGGCAATTTTTTTCAAAAATAATATGAGATATGGGTTTTCTGAACATCTCGTTGTGAAGAGACCCAGATTGTCAGATTTTGGAAAATGGGTTTTGTGAACAATCTCGGTCAAATTTTTTTGGGGTTGGGTATGTTTTGGGTACGGTAACACAAAAAACATATAAAAATTAGAAATATATACATATTTGCAGCAATAATTAAGTTCAGAATACACCACCATATTAATAGTCTAATACCGTAGCAAAAATACAACACCACTTTCATAGTCAAATATTAAAATATTAGTGATACTCGAATGTCATGATATAAAATTATAAATTAAAGTTCAAACATAAAAATGTTGAGTGTTTACAATCAACCATTATTGATCATTGATCAATTTGAATCATATGGGTCATCAAAAAAATAGCATCATCAATATTATTAGATGCTACATTTTGTCTAGAACCACAAATAGCATCAGTGGCACTCACACAAGCACTGCCACTAGCACTGACACTACCACTCTTATGTTCAGTAGCTGCTTCAGGCTCATACTCATCATCAATATCAAGTTCAGCTAAGTGACTTGTGGAAGCATCCAAGTCAAGCTGCTTTGGCTCAATATCTCACCTCCTTGTGTTTCCTTTGTAGGAACTTCGCTTGTGTGTAAGGAGGCGCAAGTTTGAATGCACATACACCAAGTCCTTTGCCTTTTTTGAATGTAGCCTATTGCATTTTATTGAGTGGATGAAGGAGTATGTGCTCCAATTCCTCTCAGAAGAAGATGAACTAACAACCTATTAAGACCAAATTAAATAGTTAAGAGTTACAAAATTTAACTAAACAAAATTATTAATTAATGTAATTATAAATTAAAATTAAAATTATAAAATATAAAACTTACTTGGGATAATTTTTTTATTGCAATAGGTTGGAGGTGCTTGTATTCTTGCCCATGGAAGTACCACCAACTATGAGCATCCACTCTGTACTTGTCTCGAAGAGCATCAAGATTCTAATCAATACTATTGGAGCATGCAAAAGCCATGAACTTAGCCCTCACTCGATCATGTTGGTCACGATTACTGAAGAGTCTACGAAGTGCTGCCTTGTACCCTTGAGCCACTTCAACATCCCTATGTGGAGCAACTCTTGATGAAGCAGAAAGTATCTCAGGAAAATAATATTTGGGACTCAATGCAAAAGCGAAAAGATGCAACAAAGTGGTCATTTTGTTCCATCTATCAACAATGATTTCCTGTAGCTCTTTGAAGAACTTTTCTTCAGGATCTTCCTCTTTTGCGTTGATGATTGATTTCTTCTCAATCATTGAGTCGATACCATCATATACTTTTCCCAAACAAGGTCTATCCATGTTCGTGTAACGGATCATGCTCAATATGGGCTCAGTGAAATTGACGAGATACTCAACATGATCCCACCAACTATCATCTAGGATCCTTTGCTTGACCCTATTTGCCCTTTCACTACTAGATTGCCTCTAGATGGCCCAATTAGGGCTGATTACCATGGCACAAAGTGCCTCACGAACCTTTATAAGTCGTCTCAACACAATTGTGTTGGGGGCAAAACGAGTCTCGACAACCTATTTGAAAATCAAAATAAAAATGAAAATATAATTTAAATTTAAAAAATCAAAATTTAAAATTAAAAGAAAATTAAAAATTTAAAAATATTGAGAATTAACTTACCTTCAACAACTCCAATTTTGAGAATTGTCTAAATATTCCTCGTGTCATATGGTGGTTGGTGACAAACATTTGGATGTCTTCGCCCTCAGCATACACCTGTTTGATCCACTCAATTTTGGATCCAATTTTTTGTAGCATTAGATTGAGGGAGTGGACAGCACAAGGTGTTCAAAAAATGTGTGGATACTTCTCCTCAACTAATAACCCAACAACCCAACAATTTTTGGCATTGTCAGTTACAACTTGCACAACATTTTGATGGCCCACTTCTTCAATAGCTTGGAAAAGGATGTTAGCAATAAATGGGCCATCTTTCACCTATCCTTCACAATCCATTGCTCTCAAAAACATTGCCCCTTTAGGGGACACGACAATAACATTGATCAATGGGTGATTTTTTGCATCTTTCCATCCATCAGAAATGATGGTCACCCCTGTTTCAATCCACAAATTTCTTATTGGCTTCAAAGAGTTTGCTACATGTTTCACCTCTTTCTCCAATAAGGTGCAACTCACCTTCTCAAAACTTGGGCCCTTATACCCCTTTGGAGCCTCATTAATAGATTTCACCATTTTTTGCCAATATGGTGAACAAACAACGTTGAATGCCAATCCATTTGCATAGACACATCTTGCTATGTCTTGATCAGCAATCTCTCTTGCCTCATTCTGAAATGAAGCTTCCAACGGTCCCTTAGATCTTTTATTTGAAGAGGCCACGATTTGCTCTTGAGGGATGTTCATAAATGGATGGCTTTCTGTAGGTGGTGTAGGGGGTTTCATGGATCGAGATCCTTTCTTCAAAGGATGGCTTGTTTTAAGACTATCGGCTTTTTGCTTTGCTTTTTCTTGCTCAACAATATATTTCAACACTACGTCATCTGGGAGGCCTTTGCCATCACCTTCTGGAGGTCCTGGACAAGGTTTGATGCCATTATCAGGGATCTTACACAAGTGCACTTTCACTCGACTGTATGAGCTTGTATATCGAACTTTGCAATGACTACAAATCCAAACATATACTCCACCACCTGGACATTGTTGAACCATTTCTACATATTTCCAAAGGGGAGAGGTTGGATTTATTTTGAAACGAGATTGGCCTGAGGAGTTAGAAGCCGATGCCATTGTAATACCTAAGGCACAACAGATTGAAATAATTTTGGTATTGAAATTTGAAACTAAAAAACTTAAAAGAATGAGAACAAAACAAAAACTTAAAAACAAAACAAAATAGTTCATTTGTTAAAAAAATGTAAGAAAAAATAAAAAAACTTCAAAGAAATCTACCTCTTTTGAACAAATCTTGCTCTACGATCTTCTTGGCAACGAACAAACACTTGCAAGTGCTTAGGAATAGCACAACAATCAACTTTGAACAACCAACGATCAACCTTCAAGTCTATTCAACCTTGTGCAAGCAAGAGAGAAAGTTAAACAATGGAGGCAAAAAAACTTGTTTTTCATTCACAAATTGTTAAATGAGAGTGTTTTTACCTATTTGATGTGTTTGGAGGCAAAGATTAGGGTTGGAATGAATATTTTATTATTTAGAAGTCAACTTTTAGTCAAAAGAATAATTTAAAATTGCAAAAAAAGGCACTTTTTCTGTGGCTTGGGCGTTCACGCGTCTAGATTCGGTTCGGATTCAGTTTGGGCGTATCCGGGAAGAATCCATTGAGGCTCAACATACCTTGGGTGTATCCGCAGGCAGAATTTTGAATTCTGTTCGAATTTGAATTGTTTCGAATCTGAATTTCGAATCCGAATCGTACCGTATCGTATCCACATGCTTCCAGGGTTGAATCGGTAACTTAGGATTTTCCCCAAAAAAGCTGAGAGTTATGTTTTGTAGAGAATCACGTTTTAGAGAAACCCAGATGATCAGATTTTGGAAAAATTGAGGATTTCTTGGACATGCGTGAAAAAAGCAAGTTCTTGAAAAATATAAAATTTTCCAAAGGTTTAGAGAATAAAAAACCAATCTGACCTAGATTGTTGAAAATTGAAAAAGATGACCCCCTTCTGAAAAATGATGCCCTGGAAATTTGAAGCATGAAAAAGCGAGCCTCTGAGCAACCTGATCTGGAAAATATGAAGCACTTTGAAAAAGCAACACGTTTTTAGCCTTATAATCTTGATATGAATAAAATTCTTTGTTTCCTCCTCTCTTGCTTTGGATGCCACTTGCAAAAATATGTGAATAATGAATGCAAAGGTCTTCTTAAATAGGTATTGAGGATAAAAAACGCTTTTATTCTCCAACTTCAAATCTTTGAAGCCAATTTTGAACCAGATTCATTGAATGTGGACACTGCTACGAATGTTGAAGGATGAAATTTGAAAAAAGTTACTAAGGCATTGATTCTTGGACGCCCTTCTTGGCATACTTAGCCATTTTCTTGAAATTTTCAACTTTTTTGCTTTATTTTGACCTTAGTTTGATCTTGATTTTTGGATACCAGATGAATCCTGTGAACTGCTTGATGATCTCGTTGCAGAGCCTGATCAAATTGGAGAATATTGTCCTAGAGACTGCAACCTTGAAAAAATGAATCTGAGGCTCAAAATCTTGGGCGCCCTAGCTACCTGGGGCGCCCATCCTTAGCAGAGTTAGTCAAAATTTGATATTCTTCAATTTGTTAATGTTCTCTAATCTTCGGATGAATTCTTGTTTTTGGACGCTTAGAGGTCTGATGAATTGATTGCTGGATTCGTTGGATAGCTCGAAGGATTCTGAGAAAGATCTTTTGGAGGTGACTTGCCATGAAAACTTCATCTGATGGGTTGAATCCTTGGGCACCCCTAGCTACCTGGGGTGCCCATCCTTGACATAGTTAGATTTTTTATCAATGATTTCCAGTTTCTTTCCTCCGTTTTCTCTGCCCGTTTGATCGGCAATATTTGATGATTGGCAAATCTTTTGAGGTCACCATTGATTTCGTTGTAGAGCATGGTGGAATCCGAAGGAATGTTATGAAGATTGCAAACCCTAATTTCAACTTTCAAGCACTCAAATCCTTGGGCGCGCCTGGCTAGCTAGGGTGCCCAAACTCTCTAGACTTGGTCATTTTTTTTGGACATTTTCAATTTCTCAACTTTGACCTTCCATACTTTGTCCTCTATTTGATCTGCAACTGTTGGTAACTGACGAATCTGAAGATTTGGCTGAGATATCCACTAGATAGCCGACACAATTCTAAGGAAAATGAGTATATTTGCAAACCCTAACAACATTTTTTGACCCTCTAAAACCCTAGGCGCCCTTGGCTACTTGGGTTGCCCAAAGTTCCTAGACTTAGAATATTTCTACGTTTTTCATTTTTGCAGTCTGCTCCTCTATCAAGACTTCTTTGTTCAATATGATATTCCAGTTGTCTGATGGACCTGCTACTAGATTCATTGCGGAGCCGGAGGAATTTGAGCAAGACACCTTAGAAGCACAAACCCTAATAACTGCATTTGATAGTTTGAAATGATGGGCGCCCTTGGCTAGCAGGGGCACCTTTACTTAGCAGTGTTAGAATTTTATTTTTCATTTTTCAACTTTCTCCTTTGTTTCTCGTTCCTCGCTCTGTGTTTGGCAAATACTGCATTCACCTCATGCCGGAGATTGAAAAATATTCCAAGGCATAGAATTCAAAACGCCTTATCTAGGCAGGGGCGCTTGAACTCTCCAGACTTAGCCAAATTTTTACCATTTTCAAGGATTTCCGGCTTCCTTCCTTCATTCTCCGTTTTACAAACATCCTTCGCTGTTTCTCGATCTGGACAGTGCTTGAGACCTTGAATTTGACATCTGGCAGTTGAGAATCTTCCATTGATGACCTTAGAGCTCCTATTTTAGCTTCTGAAAAAGCAGAATAGACCCACCAAAGAAAAACTGATCTTTTGACGATTCTGATTGAACCAGCCTGATGAGGAAGTATTTTAAGCCAATCAAAATCAATTTGAACCCTTGGAGTTAGACATTCTATTTTTAGAAAATTTTGCAAGCATCCATTTGAGAAGAAACCCAGAAAAAGTCTATTTTTAGAAACTTTCTATTTTTAGAAAAAAACCTAAAATTTAGCGCCAAAAAACTGAGATCTGGGTTTTGTGGACAAGGTCGCTCTAAGCAGACCCAAATCGTTAGATTTTGAAATTTTTGAGTTTTTGACCAACATGCGTGACATGCAAATTCCATTTTTCGACCTTTTTGACAGATTTTTTTACAAGACTTTTACCATTTCTTCTAAATGCATAAGTGTAGCAAATTTTTTAATTTGGGGTAGAACACACATCTAAAACCTGTAACCCAGCTGCACCAAAAATGTTGATATATTTTTCCATGTTTGAATCACAAGCGTGATTCAAGTCCAATTCTGCACTCGCAGCATACAACTCAAAAATTTGAGACACTTCTGTTAAGACTCACAATCATCAAATTACCTCTCTGTTTTCTGTTCTTCTACATAACCTGCTCTATAGAAATTGCTGGTAAGAAATTGATCAATAATTTGTTCTTCTTTTTCACCTTCGAGACCAACAACTTCACCTACTTGAGGACACACAACACTAGCATTATCATGCTCAACTAGTGAGTGAAAAATTACACCCTCAACACAATCTTCATTGATGAAAGAAACCTGCTGCAAACCAGGCTCTAAACATATATACATGTCAAAATCCTCATGGCTGAAAGCAATAGACTCGTTCGCATCTTTACATTCGTCTTTTTCACTTGCAACAGGGAAGGTGTGAGCTACATTAAGCTCTTGGAAAACAGGAGACACTTCAAGTGAAGAACAATGTCCTTAAAATTGTCTCTTTATTTCATTCCCATTTTGGCAATCTATTGTGTAACGTGTACTGCTGGAATTAGACCCGTGACATATTTCTTCTTCCATAAACAAACATTAGTAGCTTCAATATTTAGAAACAGGGACAAAAAAAGGCATTACATCAAAAAAGAGACTAGTCCCTTGTGCATTTTTTATATTATCTACATGCATACACTTTGCATAGTCACCCCCAAGAGGTGATTTATTTGACTGTTCATTTGTACACATATCTTCCTCTTTGTCCATAATGTTGTTACAAACAACAGGATTATTTAGCTCATTATCAAACTTCTAGCCATCATTCATTTCCTTGTAGCAATCACTCACATATGACCTATCCAGTTGAAGGTACATGCATATACTGCTATTGTCACCATTATCACTGTCATGTGATGTTGTACCAATGTTACCTTCTACCCATCTGCAAACACAATTGACATATTTTAATGTTGCACTCATTCTGTTGGTGCATTCATTTGGCTACTTCTCACAACAACCTTCTCCATGGCATCAAGACACTTATAAGCCTAATGCATATCTGTTATTTTGAAATTTTCTTGCGCAGAACTCAAACCAACTTTATTTGCTTCAAATAACATGCCAATGCAAGCAATTGTGTTAGGTCTGGAATCATTTGGAACTTTGGAAAGAGCAATAGCAAACTTGTGGCTGTGATCCATGCTTCACTCTCCATCATGTCTTTTGATATTT